>JAKOGI010000993.1:332500-341120 GCA_029747015.1 Carnegiea gigantea
ATTAAAATAGTTGTAAAGTAATCACCACATTGAGAAGTGAACAATGAATAATCATTTCGTGATTGCATAAAACCAGTTGCAGTTAGAAGGGTCATGAACTTATGATGCCAACTACGGGAGGCTTGCTTTAGCCCATACAGTGATTTGTGAAGTTGACAAACTCTATTGTCATTATCACGTGCAAATCCTTGTGGGAGCTTTATGTATATCTCTTCATCAAGATCCCTGTGTGGGAATACATTGTTTACATCTAGTTGGACTGCCTCCCAATTTCAATGGGCAGCAATGGCAAGAAGAGTACGTATGGTGACAACTTTGACAATTGGAGCAAAAGTTTCATTGTAGTCGACACCTTCGATTTGTTTGTCACCTCGTATCACCAATCTAGCTTTAAAGCGTTCAATACTACCGTCTGGCTTATACTTCACCTTGTAGACCGACTTTGAATCAAGGGCTTGTTTTCTGGGAGGTAAAGATTCCAAACTCCAAGTATTATTAGCCTCCAATGTAGCAATTTCAGCGCTCATAGAATCACACCACCGAGGATCCTTGACTGCCTGTAAAAAATGTTTGGGTTTATATACAGAAGATATGGCCCCTAGAAAGTTACGGTGAGCAGCACTAAATTTTTCATAGGAGAAATAATGTGTCATAGGATAATAGACACCTGAGTTAGCTAAAGAAGTGGGTGTCATAGGCAGGACTATAGAGTATGGCATATCTACTACATAATCTTGCAATTTCGCTGGCAAAACCAGAGCACGTGTGGGACGTGCAATAGGATGCCGATTACCAATAGTGGATGACAACTCATTAGCAATGGGTACATTAATATTTTCTATAGTGTTAGAACGGCCTGGTGAGGTTCCTGTTATAGCATCAGCTGTGTGAACATTTTCTACCTTGTTAGAACCCTCTAATGAGGTCCTTCTCACACCAGTGCCATCACCATCAAGGAAACTATCACTGTCAATCTCAGAAAGACTCCCCCTTTCCACGTGTCTCCCGTATGGAAGTATTGTTATCTAAGGTCTCATCACTCTCATTCTCAACACTGGTCTGAGTAAAATCGTCTAATGGACGTGTATTATCTTCAGGAGTAGTGCTAGTGTCTTGGGTGGGAATGTCAAGATCAAGACCGGGGAATTTATCTTCATAAAAGATAACATTGCAACTCATGAAAAACTTACGTTCTTGCAAAGAATAAACCCGGTATCCCTTTTAATCATATGGGTACCCAAGAAATAAACATTTCACAGCACGAGGGTCCATTTTATCAGAGGATTTGGGGTTAACATGAGCAAAACATAAATAACCAAACACTCATAAGTGATCATAATTGGGAGGTTTACGAAACAAAATTTCATAAGGTAACTTGGATGAGAGAATTGGGGTAGGTGTGAGATTAATCAAGTAGCTCGCAGTTAGAACACATTCACCCCAAAATCTCTTTAGTAATCCTGCTTGTATTCTCAGGGCACTTGCAACTTCTAGTAAATGTCGTTGCTTCCTTTCTACGACACCATTTTGTTGAGGTCTGTGAACATATGATTTTTGACATAAGATCCCATTTTGCCTGATAAAAGCTAGAATTGAATTTGATAAAAATTCTCTCCCATTATTACTCCTAATTTGTTTGTTCAACAAATTATGTTGTGTCTTAACCATATTACAGAACATAATGAGATAATCTATAGCTTTACTCTTTTGTTTCATCAAATAGATCCAAACACACCGAGAATAATCAGCAACTATAGTTAAAAAATACTTGGCACTGGAAGAAGAAGCAACACAATACGAACCCCAAATATCACAATGTATCAACTCAAAACAAAAATTAGTTTTATTCCAACTGCATGGGAAGGGCAACCTTGCTTGCTTAGATAAATGACAGACATCACACGGGTCTTTATTATCACTATTGCAGCTGCTAAACATTGTAGGGATGATAGACAAATGCTGATATGATACGTGACCCATACGTTGATGCCATAAGGTCCAGGTAACTTTACTTGTAATAGCATGTGCCATCGGAACCCACTATCTAGGGTTGAGGTAATAAGGCCCATCATATTGACTACCCACTCCAATGAGCTTCCTCGTGTGTAGGTCCTGTATAACACAAAAATCCAGGAAAAAATAAGTGCACAGTTATTATCTTTAGTAAATCGGCTCACCAAAAGCAGATTGCATTGAAATTTCTCAACGCCTAAAATATCACTCAATAATAGGCCATTACGGAGTGTAATGTCGCCAACATATTTTACTGCCAATTTTTCGCCATGGGGAAGCTTAACAGTTTGGGCATTAATGATTTTCTTCTTATTCTTCATGTCAGCATCATCCCGACTCATGTGATCTGATGCGCTTGTGTTGATGATCCATCCCCCATTCAAGATTAGTTTACCTGATAGATTAGCAAAATTGGATGTAGGTGGAGCTCTAAGTAAGGCAAGTAGCTGTTGATATTGTGTAGAAGTCAATCCAGGCATAGGTGAGGAGCTACATCCAGTTGTATTGTTTATTCTTGAGCTTGCAAATTGTCCAGGAAGCATCTCGGTGTCATGCTTCTGCTGAGTAGACTGTCCATTATTTGCTAGTGGTATGTGAACTCTCTTTCCCTTCCACTAGCCTGAATATCCGATTATCTGAAAACACCGATCCTTGGTGTGATCTCTTCTTTTGCAATAGTCACAAGTAAGTTGCAGATTTATTGCTTGCTTGATACTCCGCTCAACTCGTTGTATATTTGGACATGCTCCTTTATGACCATTAGTTGCTCCTTTTGCAACTAAAGCTATTGCCTCGACGGTTATAGTCTTTCCTTCAACAATATTACGTTGCTTTTCATCTTGATAAACCATTGAATATGCCTTTCCGACTAGAGGTAAAGGGTTATACCCAAAATTTGAGTTCGTAAGGGTGTATACTTATCATCAAGTCCTATAAGGAACTCATAAAGCTTCCCTGTATCATGAAGCTCTGCATATTTTTCTGCAGTTTTGCAAGTGCATTCAGGTAGGTCTGTCTCAGCATCTAACGCATCCCATATTCCTTTAAGACGTGTCCAATTTTGCGCAACCTTCAATCCATCCTGTTTGAGATTTTAATAACTGTTGTTTTAATTCATAAATCCGAGGAGCATTGCCTTGTGAGTATTGTTCTTCCAAATCTATCCAGATCTCCCTCGCAGTTTTGGCATGGGCAACACTATCCCGTATATCCTTGGTCATTGAGTTATATCCATGTTTTCGCCATGGAATCACATTGTGTCCATATGGTAACCAAGGGCTCAGAAACATCAGTTTTTTTGATTGATCCATCTATGAATCCGACCTTGTTCTTAGCACACAATGCATTGAGTATTGAGTATAGATCTTCTCCAACTTGGATAATCCTCCCCAATAAAGGGTGGGCTAACGAATGCTTACCCAGGATTATTAGAGGGATATAAAAAATATGGAGATGTATGGTCGATTCCTTCCTTGGCCATGATTTAAGGTTAAAAAAACAGGCTTAAACGAGGAAAGGAAAAAATATTTTATTTTGCTTTGATACCATGAAGATTTCAATGATCAAGGGAAAATTTTGTGTATCCTTCATTCATGCATTGGATGTATATATAATACATTCAGACGTAAGTTTAGGTACAATAGGAGACCAAACTACAATAGGAATCTACCACATAGATGCTAAAAAAATGATAAAGCTCTATCTCTATCTTCTACCATCCCAATTACAATAGGTATCAAATATATACAAATAAAATTATATTTCAACAAGCAGCACTACCTCTCACACCTCTCAATTTCACCCAGAGCCAAATTGGACCGTTAGGTGCACTTCCCTGTGTGCATGCCTTATGTAAGTGGGTTCTGGTAAGTTGGTCTAGGCTAGTTATTCCGAAATTGGTGTAACATTAGTTCTGGTGCCTTTTTTGTAGAAGTTTTATTTAGCCTGCTTTACCTATTTGTTTTATCTTGGTTCACCTTAGTAGTGTTTATTCTTGTTTATTTTTGTTTTTTAATTTTTGTTTATTAATTTATTTGCTGCCTTTACTTGTTAGCATTGTTATTAAGTAGGGTTATTGTTGGTTTTTTATATTCTTTTTTGCTAGGTTGATATTATTATTATTATTATTATTATTATTATTATTATTATTATTATTATTATTATTATTATTATTTAGATAATTTATTACTGTATTGTTAGTGTTATTTTTATTATCACTGTTATTATTAGTATTATTATTATTATCACTTACTATTTGTTAACGCTTGCCCTATAGCACATTTAGCTATGTTTGGTAGTATTGCATACTGTTTTGTTCGCTATTTCTAGCCTCTTACGCTTATATTAGTATTTTATGATTTTAGTTGTCTCTAGTATTATTGTATTATTCATAGTATTTATTAGTAGCAACTCTGTTTTTTTATTATTACCTTTAGGATTGTTTTGCTAAGTCGTTGTGTATTATATTATTTTATTATTGTTATTTGCTCATTCATTCTCTTTTGAATAGTTGTGTATTCTTGCCAAGTAGTTTTCTAGTCTTGTTAACTAATTTTGTTGATCTTCGTAGTTAGCGTCATTTTGCCTTTTAGTTTCAATACTTTTCTCTTTTCCTATAGTTGGGCCAATCCAGTGATTACTTTGGTGCGATTTTATTCGTTTACTCCCTTATTACACCTAAGTGCAAACATTTTTATTATTAGTAGTAGTATCTATTATTTACCCCCTTTATTTTGTTACCATTGTTATTAAGAAGGGCTATTAGATCATTGTATTTGCTCTTTCATTCTTCTTGACTAGTTGTGTATTCTTGCCAAGTAGATTCCTAGTCTTGTTAACTAATTTTGTCCTTCTAGTTAGCATCTCTTTGCCTTTTAGTGTCAGCACTTTGTTCTTTTCCTATTAGTTGCGCCTACCCAGTTATTCTTTTGGCGTGTTTTGATTGTTTAATCCCTCATTACTGTTGAGTGCAAACTCATTTTATTATTAGCAGTAGTATCTATTATTAGTGTCGTTGGGGTTGGTATTGGTAGTTTAAGCTAGTGGCGAGAAATGTAGTCGCTTCAGCCTGTCCTCCGGGGGAAAATGGGGGTAAGAGGGGTGTAGGGATTTAGAAGGTGCGCCTAGCATCTTGGACTATTGGGTCACTTACTGGTAAGTCAATAGAATTAGTTAAGTCTTTGCATAGACGTAGGATTAGCAAAGCATGTCTGCAAGAGGCTAAGTAGGGGGCTAAAGCTAAAGAAGTTGATGGGTATAAGTTGTGGTATTTGAGTTCAAGCAAGGCGAGAATTGGAGTTGGTATTTTGGTTGATAAGATGTTGGTCGACTTTGTTGCTTAAGTGAGGCATAAAAGTAATCGAATTATGGCCATTAATGTAGTGCGGGTTCGAAAATCCTTAATGTGGTTAGTGTTTATGCGCCACAAATAGGCTTGCCAGACGATATTAAGAAGCAATTCCGGGAGGATTTGGATATGGTCATTCAGGATGTACCTCGGAGCGAGAAACTTTTCGTAGGAGGAGACTTTAATGGCCATATTGGTGTCAAAGCAGACGGGTATAATACGGCTCATGGAGGTTTTGGTTATGGGGAGAGAAACAATAGAGGGGTTTCCATCCTGGACTTTGTGATCGCCTATGATTTGTTGGTGGCAGACTACTTTTTCAAGAAGAAGGAGGACCACTTGGTGACCTTTAGGAGTCGTCCCATGAAGACTCAAATTGATTACTTCCTGATTAGGGTAGATAGTAGAAGGTTATGTAAGGATTGTAAGGTGATTCTAAGTAAGTATTTAGGAACTCAACATAGATTGCTAGTGTTGGATGTGGAGCTCAAATGTTCAAAATGGAAGAGAAAGAGTGTTGGGGAGCCCAGAGTTAAGTGGTAGAATCTTACTAGGGAGAACGCTATGAAGTTAGTAGAGAGGATTTCTGAAGAAGGAGTTTGGAAGAAAGTAGAGGATGCAGATACAATGTGGGAGGCAATTGCAAAACGTATTCAAAAGTCAGCTAAGGAAATCCTTGGTACATCTAGAAGAGGTGGCAACAAAATAAAGGGAGTCTGGTGGTGAAACGAGGAGGTAAAAGAGAAAGTTAAGGGGAAAAAAGAAGCATACGCTGCTTTCATGAATAGCGGAATAGATGAAGAGAAAGAGATTAGTAGATTTAGATATAAGGTAGTAAAAAAGATAGCCAAGAAAGTTGTGCTGTAGCAAAGAGCATGGCTTATGATAGGTTATATCAAAAACTGGAGACCAAGGAAGGTGAGAAGGAAGTCTTTAAACTAGCAAAGGGCTAAGGAAAGAAGAACAAGGGATTTGAGTGTCGTGAGGTGCATCAAAGCTGAAAATAGTAGGGTGCTATTTGAAGATGCAGAAATCAAGCATAGATGGCGGATGTACTTTCTAAACTCCTAAATGGTGAAATGATGGAGGGTTTTCAAAGTAGGAGAAGAGAGAGTAGTGAGACTCAACTTAATCCTCATTTTTGTGAACCTATCAACACGGACGAGATTAAAGAGTCCCTAAGGAAGATGACAAATGAGAAGGTAGAGGGACTAGATCAGATACCAGTGGAAGTATGAAAGTATTTGGGTGAAGAGGGATTGAAGTGGCTAGCAGAGCTTTTCAATGTATTTTTAGGACTGCTAAGCTGCCAACAGAATGGAGGTTAAGTGCAGTCATCCCATTGTACAAGAACAAAGGTGATATTTAGGATTGTAATAATTATAGGGATATAAAGTTGCTGAGTCACACCATAAAGTTATGGGAGAGGGTGATTGAGAAAAGGTTGCAAAAGAATATGTCGATAATAGAGAACCAATTTGGTTTTATGCCTGGCAGGTTGACCACAAAGGCAATTTACCTCCTTAGAAAGTTCATGGGATTGTACAAAGATAGAAAGGTAGATCTTCATATGATGTTCATTGACCTAGAAAAGCATATGATAGAATTCCGTGTGAGGTGCTAAGGAGATGCTTGGAGAAGAAAGAAGTGTCACCGATGTATCTTTGACTCATTAAGGATATGTATGAGGGAGGTAGGACGAGTGTTAGGATGCTAGGAAAGATTACCAATGACTTCTACGTTGGGGTGGGCATGCATCAGGGTTCAGCTTTAAACCCTTTTCTTTTCACTCTAGTTATGGATGAACTTACAAAAGGGATTCAAGATCAGTTACCCTGGTGTCTGTTATTCGCAGATAACATTGTTCTTGTTGATGAGACCAGGGAGGGAGTTAATGGAAAACTGAAGCGATGGAGATACACGCTGGAGTCTACAGGCTTTAGAATTAGTAGATCGAAGACTGAATACCTTCATTGCTATTTTAGTGGAAGGGAAGATGCGAGGGGAGAAGTCACCATTGAGGGGATGCAGATATCAAAGGTCGAGAAGTTTAAATATCTAGGTTCGATCATTCATCGTGAAGGGGACATTGACGAAATATTAGCCATCGCATAAAAGTGGGTTGACAAAAATGAAAGTACGCTTTAGGTGCGCTGTGTGATAAGAGAATACCTGTATGATTAAAAGGAAAAGTTTATCGTATGGTAGTTAGACCTGCTGTGTTATATGGATCAGAGTGTCGGCCTATGAAGAAGACTCAGGTTCAAAGGTTAATGACAGCAGAGATGAGGATGATTAGATAGGTGTGTGGTTATACGAGAATGGATAGAATTAGTAATGGAGTGATCAGAGACCTAGTTAAAGTAGTCCCCATCAAAGATAACCTGAGAGAAATAAGACTCAGATGGTTTGGCCATGTGAAAAGGAGTGTGGATGCTCCAGTGAGGAGATGTGAGAGAATTAACATCCCCAAAGGTAAAAGAGGAAAGGGACGACCAAAGAAGAGTTTGAACGAGGTGATTAGAGAGAACTTGAAAGTTGTAGGGTTAATGGAGGACGTGGCTCAGGATATGAGACTATAACGGGATAGGATTAAGATCTTAGATCGTAGAGAGTTAGCCTCGTAGTTGTCACTTGGTCACAGTAGAGTGGGTTTAGTTGTGGTTTTTTTCGTATGTCATGTTTGCATGCTGGTAGCTCATGCATTTGGGAAGAGACATTGTTTGGCTACCTTTGTTTGTTAAGGTACAGTATCTTCCTCTGTCTTGTTACGCTTATATTGACATAGTTACTGCCACCTGATTTTTTTCGTAGTTCTTAATTCTTTTCCTACAACTTATTCATAGTTTTTCTCCATAAAATATTTTCACAAAATCCTTTTACTATAAAATGTTTTCACAAAATCTTATTTTAATAGGTATCTTAGAATCAGCTTTTCCACGGGCAGGATTACTGGTAGAGGTAAGGTTGTCTATATCTGGATCTCCTCAGACCTCGCAAAAGCGGGACCCACACTGAGAGGATATTTATATGTATATATATGAACATGAACATAGATACACACACACACACACACACACACACATATATATATATATATCTATATGTATATATATATATATATATACATGTATATACATATTTACATGCGTGTATATATTTTATATATATAAATTATGCTATATATACATATACATATAAATATATATATATATACATATAAATATATATATATATATATATATATATATATATATATAT
>JAKOGI010000994.1:2500-80000 GCA_029747015.1 Carnegiea gigantea
TCAAGCTCTTGTGCGTAATATTACCTGCAACAACGACAAAACTCAAGCTCTCATGCACATTCTGCCAACAAACTTAATCCAGCTTTACACCAGATAGACGTATAAAGAATTGTATAGTAAGCTTGTCATCCACACACAAAGTTTCATATGTCAAAAAGAGAGTAAGAGACATGTACGCATTATGTTTTGCTTCCTACACAGTACCATTCATCGTCTTTCCCCAGCCCACAGGTGGACAGTGTTCTTTAAGCATTCATAATTTGTTAGTGATAACATATACCACACTTTTGTTTTCTTTAATTCTATCAGTATTAAAAGCCCAACTTTATCCTTCTGAAATTATGAAACACGGAATCCAATTGTAGATGTAGTGACGTGCCACTAAAATTGAACAACATTTTTTAATAGTCTTCTTTGTTTTGGTTTAAAGAGTTCCAATTGACCCAATGTTGACAAGATTTATTGTTCAGATTTACTGGTATGTTTGAAGGATTGAATCAAGACTTGAATCCTTAACACTCTTTTCCCTTTGCAAAACTCTTCTCAATGATTCTCTTTGTAACCCAGTCTTTCAGAGCTTTAGACAAGTATCACTGCATCCTTCATGAGGGAAACTCCCTAGTTCCCTTCTTGTGAATCCCAACATTTGGAAGCTTTACAAGAAAAAAAGAAACAGAAAAACCAATCTTCTAGTCGTTGGTTTAACAGGATTTTCATATTTTCTTTATTCATTTCATGTACTAGTTTACCCTGGTCTCCCTTTTTACCCTAGGCCAGCAAATTACATAATCAGAAGAAATTCAGAAGATGATATACCTTCTCTTCCAAGCCAATGACTTCAGAAGCCAAAAGCTTTGCACGCTCATCAGCTGCATTACACTCAAGCTGCACATTCATATATTCAGCCTTGATAGACTCAAGCTCAACCTACTGTACCAAGAGAGCGGAATTAAAAATAGCAGAAATATTGGATAAGTGCATCTATTTCATACCACAGATGCATTTCATATTCAATTTTTTCTGTTACCAGAACTTGCATACAAAGGTCTGATATGAATATTAGCCAATATCCACGTGTCAAAGAGGGCTACTCAAAAATTGTGTTTTTGGGGTAATTTGAGTGTCCAATAGTCGTACCGACATCTGACAACATGAACAGTCATGTTGGCACACCACTAGCACCGCATACTAAGCAGTCAGATATGAAACTTATAAATGTTCTAAGAGACTAAGTCAAATAGCGCATGCTGAACATCCTGATAAATATGCTTTAACAACCAGTCTACTAACATTTCAATCACATAGATCAATCATGGTTGCCAATCAAATACTCCTACAACATAAAACTGATACTAACCATCCTGGCCTTGATTTCCCCCTGAAGTCTCTCCATCTCAGCCTTTAATTGGGTCACAATGCTTGCCTGGATGAAGTGGAGAAAGCAAACAGATAGTTTAACAGAGTGCATGTTGCAGGAAAGATTTAGGAAGCAAAATTCGAAACTTAAAAAAAAAAAATTTAAAATTTCCTTATCTAGCGCTGCAAAAAGACAACACGTCAACGGGATCAGAAGACTAAGAAAACATATCAATCCCACAGTGTGACAAATAGGGGTAAGTTCATGTGCGAAAAGAAAGAGGTCCGAGATTGCAGAAAGAGTTAAAGGAAATAATTGCATACTTAAACAGTTTTGAGGGGGTTTTGTTTAATGGCTCATTCAACAGTCCTCTGAAGGGTCAATATACATCAGTCCAATCCCACAGCAAGCTCAAGCATTGCACCAGAACATGACCCATTTTATTTTGCTTCAATGGTTCTAGTCCACAACACTTGTAGTCCGTTAACCAGTTAGCTTCTACTTGACTGGGTAAGCTGGACAATGCAATAGATTAAAGGCTACAAAGAGAAGTTTCATTTGGTCACTATCAACCAACATGTAAGAAAAGACCAGGGAAACCTCGAAATTCCAATACACGAGAGTTAATCCAGAATTCATCGATTCAGTAGATCAGAAAACAAGATCTACCATGTTTTAAAACAGAAGGAAAAATGTAACCAGAACACAGGTTGGGTAACACAGTTCGTTTCTCAAGAATAAGGAATTGAGTTACATGTTGAAATCGTCGCTTAGTTGGTTATGTGTCTTGATACTTTGGAAAGGAAGTTCAGGAAAAGCATAAGTGACAACCCACCCCCAACCCCTTTCTCTCTTTCTTCTCCCAAAAATGAAGCACCAAAATTTGCCCTTGAAGGAAAAGCTAGATCAAAAGGCAGATTGGATCTACATAAGCTCATGCGATTGTAGACTTTGAAGAAAGTGAACACATGGCACAGATTGAAGTTGGGATCATGATATAACATGATACATAACATATAACTTGCAAGGACTTCTAATTGAATATCAGCAACACCACCCTTAGTTTTAAAAAGCGCGAGGCGCACTGAAGCGCAAAGGGTCCCGAGGCATGAGGCGAGAGCGTCGAGGCGAAGGCGCGCGCCTCAAGGACGCAAGGCGCAGTTTCATAAAAAACTACAACAAAATTTATTTAGAAAACATATTATGCCCAAATAAGTCATATACTTGCATCACTACATTGATTTGATACCATTACAACCGTTATGAAGTCTAAAATGGTTGTAAAACGGTATAAAATATGCTAAAGCGATATTATAACTCATCAAAATAAAAGGCTAAAATGCTAAGAATTAGAGATTTATCCTTATCAAATAAAAAAAATAATTAAAAAATAGAGATTTAGCAAAAAATAGCCCACATACATGTTTCCTAGGGGGCAGAAAAACGTTGCCACCCATTGTCCCAAACCCCAAAGGAAAAAAAAAAAAAAGAGAGACATTTAATTACACTAAAACCAAAAAGAGGAGAGAGAAGAGTACTGAGCAACCCACCCAGCCAGTCTTTCGAAACCCTAACACTGCATGAGGAAGTCAGCGGCGCAGCACAGCACTTAACGGAGCAGATCGCTGGCGGCTGGTGAAGATCGGCCGCCGGAAAAGCTTGAGAAAGTAGGTCGACCCAATCTGTCCCGATCAAGCCACCATACAAGCCTCCAATCCAAGGGAGATTAGGGTTTCGGCAAATTAGGGTTTTCAAAATTAGGCTGAATTTGAAGCAATTTGATGCAATTGGATGGCGGTTTCTATTTGAATCTGACAATAATTACTTGGGTAAGTTTTAATTTGGAGAAATTTTGGCTTTTGATTACTAATTTCTCAAAAATCTCTCTCTACCACCGCAAATTGCTATGAGGCGAGAAAAGCGCTGTGCATGCGCCTTGGCTGGGGCGCATTTGAGGTGTGCGCCTCCTTGCGCTTTCTGAATTCGCTGCGCCTGGGGTCACCTGAGGCGCCGGCTTGATCACCTCTCGCCTAGCGCGCCTCAGGTGTGCTTTTTTAAACTAAGACACCACCAATAACAGCAAATTCCCAAGCGGACTCCCTTTGGGGAGCCTGGGAAGGTCAACATGTACATGACACATGCTTGACCTCCGCTGTCAAAGAGATTGATTATGACCCATGAAAGGGTTCTCGCAAAAACCTAGTGGCTGTGGTGTTGGTTGTGGTAGACCTATCCCCACATTGAAGTTTGAAGCTCTTTCAATAAAAGAATAGCACAACAGATAGGGTTCACATAGCCAACAGCAAGCCCAATTGGCTATATCACAGTAATAAGTCCTCCAAAACAAGGGAAAAAAAATGGCAGCAGATTTTTAACACCAACCTGCTGGTTATAGCTCTCAGTCAAGGAAGAATTTTCAGAAGCCAATGATTCAGCCAAAGATTTTGACGTGTCTAATGCCCGTCGCAAGGAGAATTTTTCTTGTGTCAGATCTTCAATGTGCTGCAGATCATGAAAAGAAAATAAGAGACGAATAAAATAAGCCTTTCATTACTTCCTCATTTACACAGGCTCACCCAGCGGCCTTCAAATCCCACTATGTAGGGCAAACAAAAATGTCACCCAATGCAACAGTCATATCAAAAAGAATATCCTGACCAAACCAGACTATATGCCCTGGTCTCTGGCAACCGTCATCATTGATACATGCAAAGAGACATTGTTATGGGATTTTTTTCTTAATACCAGCGTCAGACAATATGACAAAAGAATTTAAATGTAAATGATAAGGATTAAAAATCAATAAGGCCCCATTATCAGCAGTTACCACAAGCATCAGGAATTCTTATAATGAATCAACCAATTTTTCTCAATTGAAAGGATTTCTAATGAGAAAGCATCCTACAGAAGTCTGATGAAATACTAGTTTAAACAAGAGAGAACCAGCCCCAACCACCCAAAAAAGAAACAGTCATCCACCAGACCACCACTTTTTTGCAGGGAGAACCTTAGGTAGTGGCAAGAAATGTGAAAAATCACCAATACTGAGCTGGCCACCTTTGCCAGATACTCCACAGAACTATACACTATGTTGACAGCAATCTTTTTAGCTGACCACTCCCTAATATGCTAAGGCCAGGCTGTTTCGGTAGTGGCATGTTTTTTCTTTCCCTTTTTTTTGGATCTTTGGATGGGCAGTCAAAAGCTATATTAAAGAATGACACCTGTGTGCAAAAAGGGAAGTAAGGAAAAATCACCGTACCTTCAAGTTCTCATCGATTATATTATTATATACAAAATCCAAAAGGTCACATTTCCTTCACATTAAACACTTGACTCAAAAACCAAGGGGTTGTGGCATAGTGGTAGCTGACTTCGTCCCTTAACCAATTGATCAGGGGTTCAATCCTTGACCTTTGGGAATGGAGAGCAATTCTTGGCCAGCTCTTTACCCTTAAGTGGAGCTCGCGGGGTAAGGGGATTAGTCACTGCGATCGGCGGCCTTTGATTAAACCCCCCCCAAAAAAAAAAAAAAACACACTTGACTCAAACTCTACAAACTTCTCACAAATGCAAGTTAGAAATCTTGCAGACATAGCTCTAGTCGCAAAAGTCAGCCATTTACTTTACTTCCCAATACTCCATCAAGCAAAAGGAATCATCTTCCAAATTTCCAAAACCCAACCCTATTTTATCTTTCTTTCCTGAGCTGCCAAAACATTTTTCCATTCCTCAGTTGAATCCACTAACCTACATCAAAGAGAAAAACAAATGCCAAAACAAAGAAGTTCACCAAAAATGAACAAGTAGGTTATGAACTGATTCTTCGTCATGTCAGCAGATACAGTACCTTGCTAAATACAATATTCTTCTAGTTATTACAGTGATGAACTCCTAAAGTCCGCTTCAAAAAAATGATGACCTCCTGAAGTCAATGTAAAGTTTTTACCCCTGCTAAAAACTAATTGAGCACATTAGTTTGAGCACTTGAGGGCATTAGTTTGAGCACTTGAGCTGGTTTCTTTTATTAGATAGTCCTTGGACTGATTCTACACAATATTTTGACACTGAAAATCCATGTAGCTGACATGTTCTGATTGCTGGGGTACGCTTTCATTCAGTGGTGAACTTCTGTGCTCTAACTAGGTCCTGAGTCACTGCCCAAAAAATGATAAAGGAACCCAGGTGCGAAGTGAAATCATCTGTTCTGCATGACTTGCAGCCAATCCACGCATCCAACGAAGTGAAGAGTTGGAAGAGTGTCCCAATAACAGGGGGATGGATGAGTGTCCTAATGACAGAATCCTCCTAGTCTACCATTTACTGATGTTGCAGATATCTCATATTAAGGCAAACCAGCAACTCCAGAAATAAGAGATTCCTTGCAAGGTAGCAACAAAGCGAATGCTTGCACTTGGACTTTCTTCTTAAAAAGACGGCTTTACCATGAAAGATAGCTACGTTTATGCCATGTGGGATAGGCCTTCATTTGAGGGAAGCCAATTGTGTCATCTTTGTTTGCATAGACTATGTTTCACAGACTATGATAATTTAGATGATCAGATGAAATTTCATAAAAGGCCTATAGGTCATAAAATGATTATCAATCAATTCCTAAGTACGTCTTCAGGGAAAAGGAGCCTGAAGCTCTTCAAATTCTTCCCTGTAAGATAGCTAGAAAGGGAATTCTTACACATTGACTTTCTTCTTGAAAAGATGGCTTTACTTTGAAAGATAGCTTCACTTCTACAATGTGGGATAGGCCCTTCATTTGAGGGAAACCAATTGTATCATCTTTGTTTGCATAGACTATGTTACACAGATTATGATAATTTGGATGATCACGTGAAATTCATAAAAGGCCTATAGATCATAAAATGAATATCAATCAATTCTTAAGTACTTCAGGGAAGAGGAGCCTGAAGCTGTTCAAATTCTGAAAGGTAATAAACATGCCAAAGGAATGAATCCCAGTTCAGAATAAGACTCCTTGCTATCTGGTCCAGTGGTATTCTAGCAATATATAAAAGAAGCATACATTACAAAAGCATGATACAGCCAGAAAGAGAGTATCTTACCTGCTCTAAAGCAGCAAAATCTTCATTTTGCTTCTGTGAATTAGACTCCAGTTTACTTTCCAAGCTGTCAAACAATTTTTGTTCCCTAAATGCACTGCCAAAATTATTACTACTTGGTGGAGATGCAGGTTTTCGAAGTGATTCAACAGCACCAGATGCTGTGAACGAATCCCGCATAGCGGATGCTACAAAGTTGCTGCTCTGAAACTTTGAAGTTGTCAACTTTTCTTTCTCAGAATAAGATGAGTCAGCTGCAGGGGGATCTCTGCCGATGTTAAGAGAGCTAATGAAAGATGTACGAGATCTTCTGGGGTGTGTTTCAGCAGCCGCTGAATATAAGAGACCATTAAAAGAGCCAGTGGCATCAGAGCTGGAACCTGTTGAGATTGGTTCAGATGCCCGGTGATCAAAAAAACTAGAGAACTTTCCTGCTGCATTAATAATGTTTGTTTCCTGCAAACCAGATGTCATATTATTCCTGAAGGACCTGAACTCCCGATCTTCACGTTGACCATGACCAGGCTCTGAAGCAATTTCCGGTAGATCAACAATATGGTCTGCAGAATCTGTGACTATAGGAAGTAGTGTTACAAGAAAATACAAATTGGATCTACCACTGAGGAACTATCACACAAATAGCACTATATTCAGCTACGGACTAACCAGACTTATCACGTAGTAAGTTAGTAGCATCTTTGTCCGAATAGACACTTGCAGCAATGTCATTGATGGTGGAGCTCTTATTCTGGAAGCTTTCAGAAACAATATCATTCTTTGAGAGAGATTCCCCAGCACCATAACTCTTAGAGTGATGATAACCAATATTATCAACTGCAGCAACGCTGGATGATGGAATCCCATCAGCATATGTACCTTCTCCAGTAGAGCCAACGCTGCCCGCTTGGTCATCTGTTTGTCCTGAATCAACACTGAATGACTGACTGACTGATTCAGAGACTGATTCAGAGCCTGTTTCAGGCTTCAAACCTGAAATATCATGACTCTTTCCCTCTTGTTTGGGCTCCATCTTCTGCAAATCAAATGACATATGATGACTTTGAGGAGCAACACGTGCAGATGGAACTGATTTCGATCCACCATCAAGAATGAAGCCATATGATTTGTCATTATGGTTAAGCAAACTATAAGCCTTGGCTATATCACTTTTTCCATCAGCAATGGCACCAACAGGACCAATATGTGCTTGTACATTTTCTGAAGCTTGTTTCTCATATGCTGTTGAATCAGCACTGCGTGACTGGCTTGTTGATGCAGCCTTTTGGGCTGCTGCTTTTTTCTTTCTGAACTCTTCCAGCTACAAAGAGGGGAAAAAAAGGTGTGAACCGACAGCAGATATTAGAATAAATACAAGAAGCTGACAGACTGGTATAAAGTTCATATCTGAGCAGATCTGTAATGCAAAGGATGATATTCCAAGGTAGATTATACTTGAAAAACCTTTTATACCACTAAGTCAAGATCTAAAGATTGTGTCTCTAGATCTTCAAACAAAACTGTTCAGTGGAACAACCAAAAAAAAACCCCACCAAAATTGGTCAGCCGAGCAACAAAATTATCAGCAGAATCAACCAAATTGTTCCCAACGTCCTCTCTGATTCAGTAATGTTCTCCCCATATCAAACAGGAATCGGGTATCGCCAAGAATTTCCAGAAGTATGTTGCTCCGCACACTTCTCAACCAATCTTCTCTTTTTCCACTCAGGCGAAAGTCTTCCATTTTTAGCAACCCAGAAAGAAGGATAAGGAACTTCCCCATCTATCACAGCTAAAAGTTTGCAATAGTTTCCATCTCCTCAATTGCAAGGCAGCTAATTTCACACCCCATTTATAATTTCCAAATCTATCAACCAGCCACAGCGCCACGTACAACTGACCAACTCAAACTGTATCACCCAGACACCGACTCAACCCATTATCTTCTTTATTTTTCCAGGTTAAGGGGACAAGGATGCAATCATATTGTTCCAACTTCTCAGGGGAAAATCTCTATACTTGATAAGAGGAGGGACAAACCAGTCAACCACAACGCCTTCGAAGGCAAATATAAAGAAAAAGACAAGAAGGCCGAGGAATAAGAGGCATATATCTCACCATGCAACAAGCCTAACAAGATTGGCCGACACATCAAATAGCAGAACATCAATAGTAAACACTGATTACTGCAACCTCTTATCAGAGAAGCAATAAGCAACTTCTGAGGAGAGAAACAACACAACATCTACACATAATGAGAGAGTTTTGTGTAACATCGATATGTCAACAAAATATTAGTCATACAAAATATGAAGACTACTTTCATACACATGCAACAAACACAGAGTTGTCTGATTCCAACAGAGCTACAGAAGTTGCTGTGGGAAATTTGGCTAAATATTTGACATTCCAACCAATGTTTTCTTATCTATAGCTATTTCAAGAGACCCTATTGACCGAGTAAATCACAATCAGCTCAACTCAATCAAGCTGTACATCAAGAACAACGGTGCATACTGCCAGAAATATGATACTATTTGTAAATAGTTCACAATGCATCACTGTCAATACCAAACAGAGATCCCACCAAAAAAACAAAAACATAAGCATTCTTACGAATAAATATAAAGGACCGTCATTAAAGAAAATTAAGCACGACTCAAACCCAAAAATTGAATAATGGGGAAAAAACCGAGATCACGATCAAAAGCATACCCGACGCTTCCCGGCTTCCAAATGCTCTTGTTTGCGGGATGAACCCACCGAATTGGACAAGACTTGAGCGGATGCCATTTCAAAACAATCGCCCTAGTCCCACATCTACCAACTCCTGTCGCAAAATTACATCAACCAGAACCTCGCAACTTGGCCAAAAACGGCGTCAAAAATCCCTAATTTCAGCCACGGCAACCCAATATCGAAATTCGGATTGAACCAACCAATCCAAGGCCCCAAAAAAATGCAGCTTGAGGTTCAATATTTGGCATCAGCTGGGAGAAAGATCTAATTCAATCCGACTCAATCCGATTTGGAATTCAGATCGGTATCGGCAATGCTTCAAACCAAAAAGATCCCAGAAAAATTTTTTCCCAATTCCCCCCAAAATATGTCTTGGAGGATGAAATGGGCGAGAGGATCCGAACCCCCCAACAACCCCAAATTTGGAGACGTGAGAAAAGAGAAAACTAGAAAAGGTGAGATGACATGAAAATAACAGACAACGATTCCCCGAGAGTTGAAATTGGGGAGACCGCGACCCACCCCGAAACTCAGAAGGAAGGCGTGCTAAGGGCATGGGCAATGGTGAGCTAAATTTTTGACTCAAACGGATGGACCTATTATTGTTATATCAATTCTCTTTAAATTTTTACCTCATAATTCTCGCTCTTTTTAATAGTTGTCTCACCATTTTGGCTCATTAAATAAAATAATACCTATAGACTCACACTCCTATACACAACTACTTTTTTTAAAATCCAAAAACAAAACAAAAAACCAATAAACTTAAAAAAAAAAGGAAAAGAGGCTGGGGGAAGGCTTCCTGCCTCAAGCCGCCCCACAGTCACAGGCCAACCTCCCCAAGCCAGTTGATGCAAACAAGAAATCCAAAATTTGGCCCGCTTCCCTATTTTTATGGCCCGCAAGTGTACCGTTGCACTTGCTTAAGAGTATGGGCAATGGTGAGTTAATTTTTTGGCTCACGGGTGGGGACCTACCACTGCCACATCAACCATCTCTCCAACTTTTTACCTCACAATCTTCGCTCTCTCCAATAATTGGTTTACAACTTTGGCTCACTAAATAAAATAATATCTATGAACCCACACTCCAATACACAACTACTTTTTTTAAAATCCAAAAACAAAACAAAAAACCAATAAACTTTAAAAAAACAAAAAAAAAGGAAAAGAGGCTGGGGAAAGACTTCCTGCCTCAAGCCGCCCCACGGGCCAACCTCCCCAAGCCGGCTGATGCAAACAAAAAATCCAAATTTTGGCTCGCCTCCCTATTTTTGTGGCCCGCAAGTGTACCGTTGCACTTGCTCTAATTTATCCGGCTTATTTATTTTTTGGTCAAGGTTATATCAACCAAGGGTGGATGCCTAAACGGCTAAACCTAATAAATATAACGTCTTGTGCAATTTCGGGTCGAACAAATTTTAGATTGAATCATGTTTGGATTAATAAGATCTAGTTCGATTTTACTTATGGGTTGGCTCATTTTCGGTTTAGGTGGGTTGATATTTAGTTAATAAATCTTTCTTACACAAAAAATTAATTTTTGACAAAATATTTGGGTTCGGTTCGGTTCGGTTCAATTCAACCATTTTCGATTCTGGTCAATTTCGGGTCAGTTATTACGGGTGTCGGTTCGGCTATGATTTCATATTATTTAGTTCATATCATTTTTATCAAGTCTAAACAACACAATCAACTAGATTAATAAGCCCTAGTGGAAAAAATAGCACCACTTATGCAGGTATGATGATGCTGCTAGCACTTGTGGGCAGATTGAACATTAAAGATCTCCTTCACATAAGTATACTATCAAGTGCCAACTAAAGTCAATACCTATAGGTTTTGTTGCTCTACCAATATAAGACGTGGATTATCTATTGGTGACTTGTCAAATTTCATAGCAAACATGGTGTGTTTTCACCTTTGAATTAAATAATCCAATCATAACTTAGGGTTCATTGTGAGAGTTTTATAATACATGGATGAGCCAACAAGTACACAAGAAAAAAAGAAGTATCGTATGTCCGTCGTCTTTGCAATAGCTTGGAGCCTTTGAATGCGTAGGAATAATGTAGTATTTGAACTAAAATCTTGGCGCATTGTGACAGTATCTTACTCTGCACAAAAATTGGCAAGGAGCCAAATAAATTTACCATATTTGTGTCCCTTACTATATTACATTAGCTTCTACTTTGTTCTGTTGCAATCTCTTCTTTGCTTGATGTGTACTAGTTACCTTAAACATTACCAATAATCAGAGGGAAAAGATACTAGGGAGTGTAGACACCTAAAAATGGCGCCTCACTTTTAAATGCCTAATGACGAAAATTATGAACTCAACTTGTGTTTGGGAGCCCAATAGTTTGATCTTTAAATCGAATTTGAAAGACAAAAAGGAGAGACAGTAGCTGCCCAATGGGCCTAACCTGAGGAACCTAGGCTGGTTCTGTACCCAGACTGGTTCTATACCCAGGAACTCGGCCGGGCCGAGCTCTATGTTTTTTCCTGTCCAAGTCCTTTTATGTGTCTAAAGCATGTCTCAGTAAATAGAGTTCTAACTAGATTGACGCATCCATTTAGATTTAATGAGAGGATTAGGTCACATTTCTATGAAACAATTTGAGCTGTCCCTTCAAGCACTATAAAAAGAGGGCTACATGCTAGGGTTAGAGACACTGAAAAATCAGAGAGATTCTTGGGAAGACTGGGAACTAGAGAGGGAATTACTGCAAAAAAAAAAAAAAAAAAAATAAGTAAAGAGAAACACTTTTCACATTAAGAGCATTGAGAGAGAAGTTAGTTGATTGTTTAGAAAGCATCACTCTATTGAGTTCCTACGTAAATTAGGTGGGTCATCCTGGAAGCATAACTTAAATCTTCCGTTCTTCTCTCTTCTCTCTTTCTCTTTGCTTTATTCAATTTCAGATTTAGTAAAGATGTAATCTTTGATTAGTCCCCGTCTATTGTAATGGATTTGAATTATTTATTTGAATTCCTTTAGACTGATATTGTACTTCGATTTCGATTATTTAGTTGGTCCTAATATGTTGCATGGTTGTTTGTTTTAAGTATAATGAGATTTAATTTCTCGTAGTGATTATTACAGGCCATTGGTGATGACGGGCGGTGTCGTGATGCATTCTATCACGACAATCTTCCTTCCCTCCCCCCGAATCTGGATCTTCGACTCGAGCCTATGAAGTCAGATGTGCCAACATTAGAGATTATTCTGGAGCCTTTCGAAAACCATTTAAGAGCAACCTTATTGTCTCTTTCGGTGTTCAATCGGTTTATTGTTCATATGAACCAATTGTCCATTCGATTATTACTCGTTTCAAATAGTGAATTTGGTTTGTAAGTTTCTCCTAAAACTCATGGCGACTCTATTTTATCATTGTCTTTTTTTTACACTACTTTGAATCGAGGCAGAGCATGTACGGGATCCGTACAGGGATACTATATCGACCAAAAAACTAGGCTGAATTATGATCCCTTGGATTAGGGCTGCAGCCCAATTTACTAGTCCAGACAAGCAGTGAAGCATCACTGCATGCAACCAAGCTAGGAATTGGACCTGGCATTAGCCCTTCCCGAATCAAGATAATCAAAAATCATGTTTATTTATTTAATTAATGCATGTTATTAATTCACATTGATTTATTTCATTTAATCATCCCGATGAGAAAAAATTTATTTGGGCCCTCACTTGGCAATTCGGGTTTTATTTATTTATTTAATTATTAACGAAAACTTTGGAAGAATTGATAGTAGGCTCTAACAAGTTTAATCTAAGTAATTTATTTTGTTTTCCGTAATATTACAAAAATTTAAATTTGAGCACGCAAAAACGTTATCGTTACGAAGCGTTTTATTCCCAAATTCAACTTTCTTTAGCCCAATTTGAAGCGCAACATGTTTGCTTTCTTAACCTAACTAATTACCATAATTAAGCTTAACTATGGTTAGCTAAAAAGTCATTTTGAAGATAAAAACTCAGCCAAGTTAATTTGATTAGTCAAAAAAATACAACCCAACCCAAAACCCATCTTCACTCTCCTTTCTCTCTCTAGCACGCAAGCCCCCTCCCCTAGCTGCTGTTTGGTGTTTTCCGGCCAGCCCCGGTTGCCTCCGACCCCCCGATATCCTAGTACCACTAGCCACCATCCTCCATCATCAAAACCACTAAATATCACCTCCATCTCTACTTTTATCAAGCTTTAAGTGAGTTAATCTCTGACCCTTATCTTGTTTAATTTTGATTTTTATGGATGATTTGTTTATTAATCATGCTATATGGATAGAAATAAAAGTTATTTTGGTGTTTAACATGATTGATGAAGCTTGAAAGTATATGGGAGTTGGGATAATTCATGATCATGCAAGCTTATGTTGAGATGTTGAATTTGGATGGTTTTAATTGTGATTTTGTGATCTTTGGTATTGGTAATGAATATCCTAGTATCGGTATTAATTTTAGAGAAGTTTAAGTGCAAGTTCAAGTGAGACATAAGCTAGGGTTATGAGAATTATGCATGGTTTAAATGATGTTTGTCAACAAGCATGTCATGCGCGTGTTTTAGATTTAAAAATGAATCTTGGATGATTATGAAGTAAAAATTGTGGATTATGGCTGTCTAAAGTGATGTTGAGAGTCACCCCATAGTTTGGTAATTTCAACAAGTGATTTTAGAGGGTAATTATGTGAAGTCTCATTAACGCAAAACAAGACACAAAAAAATAAAATAGAACGAGTCGGAATCAAAAAGTGGTCTCCTGAGAGAGAGACGTAATTAATGAGGTTCATCATCTTCAATACGAATATCGACTTGAACATATATTACGTATTTTTATTGCCCAATAATGGACAAGAGAATGTCACCATCATCATCTGCTCTTGTGTATGTGATTCCTTTTTGCTGTCATGACCTTAATTGCCCAGAAACAACACCAGAACATAGAAAGCGGATTTATCCATTTAGGATCAACTTATAATTAGTGGACCTCCCTCTTGTTTTTTCTTTACTGATCCATTTCAACCCCCTTTTGACCAATTTCTTAGGACGAGCTATAAATTTTTTACCTCTTTTATTTAACGTTATTTGAGCAACTTATTCTAATTCGATTTGAATTAAGTCGCTCATGAAGTAATTTTAAAACGTAATCTGCTGCTTAACTTCATTTTTTTTTCTGGCACTTGATACTCCCCTCTATTTGGGATTTGAACGGCCCATCTTAACTCAACATAATCAATACTGCTTTGCTTCTGTTTTGTTTTTATTATTATTATTATTATTATTATTATTATTTTGCTTGCATTCATGCTACTAGATAATAGAAAACGAAATAGTGATGTATCCTCCACTCTGTTAAACAGAGTCCAACTCCCATTAGACATGTTTGATTTTCCACTCTGTTAAAGAGAGTCCAACTCCCATTAGACATGTTTAGGTTAAACAACCTAGTCGACGCAAACTTGTAAAAGGGCTATAAAAGTAGCGGATTCATTCTTCACTTTTCTATCCTCCTAAAAACAAATCAACTAGACTTTCACCGTAGCGGATTGCAGTAATACGTTTGTTCAATTTGACTTGAGTATTACCAAGCCTAATTTCTTCATCTTTTATTAAGGTTTGTCCATGACGACCTCTTTGTCAAGTTTATGAATGTATAAAAGACACTTGAATTATTAATATTATTTTTTTTGACAAATTTGAGAAACGACTCAAGATCCGCAATGCTCTATACTTTATGAGTTTGCGAGGACTCAAGATTCGCAAGAATTATTCATCCTACAAACTCATGTGATTGGAGAGGCGGAGTCATAGGGATTAGACGCAGATTCGATTTACTGTATCTTTGCTCCTATTTCAATTTACTGTATCTTTGCTCCTATCCCAAAAGCTGAACACAAATCCGATATGTTAACAATTCAACTCCCCCCTCTTTTACCATAACATATTTTTGGGGGGGGGGGGTCAGACATGAATTAATTTCAGCAAAATTCATCTTCTTTGATTAAATGGAGATCGTTGATTATGGATTTATGGGATATCTTGCCTGGATTAGTGAATCAACATTTCAGCAAAGTAAGGGGAAAAGCCTACATAAGCCTGCAACTATCCACGGAAGAAGCGAAAACATATTTCTCCTCCTCTTCTTCTTCTTCTTCTTTTTTTAATGGTTTGCTCCCTCAGTTGGGTCCTCAGACCCTTGTTTCCTTTTCCGAGGCTCCTTACGATAGATGCAACGACTCCTATTTTGATGGCTCTGTTTTTTAATGAACAGAGGGTCTTGATCTTTCCATCTTCCTTTTTTTTTTTTTAAAGAAGACAATCTCCTCTGTTTTAATAAAGTGCCAAATTGAATCCATTTTTTTTTTTTAATTTCGATCAAGATCAAACGGATTGAAGATTGAAATGATCGTTGCCAACTTTAAACAAAACAAAAAAAAATGTCTGCTAAGGCTGCCCAGAATGGAGATCTTTCCATTTTCCCATTACTTCTTAGCATAAGAATTTGTAGGTTCTTGCTAACTAGGATTCGTGTGAACCCAAATTTGTGAGTCCTTACGAACCCCAAATACGTGGATTTCTTCGAACTCATTCGGGATCCTTGGGAATCCAAAGCTGTGAGTCCTTTCGAACCCGGGATTCTTGCGAATCCAAATTTTATGAGCCCTATCGAACTCAAAATTTCATGATTATCCCGTTTTAGTCCTTTCGAATTGATAATAGAGGACACGTTTGTTTTGGTTGCCAATCCACTTTCGGATATGGCAGTGACTGAAGTTCTTGTCGGAGGCCATGAAAGAGACAACATCAAAAATGAGAGGCATGGGGAGAATTGAATTAACTTGACTGCATTCTTCTATTGCCTTCCAATCTCCAGAAAAACAAAACCGATACCCTAAACGAGCGAATGCTTCAATCTGTGTCCAGACATCCTTCTTCTCAGAATATACTTCTGTGCTTATTTTGTAGTGCTTCTCTGCTCCTTTTCTTTTTTTTGCCCAGCGTCTCTTCTCTCCTCCATTTTTCACAGAGACTCTCACCTTTTATAATAATAATGGCCAATTGGCTATTCCTCCTCCCCACGTTGAGTTAAGTTGGAATAATTTGGCGAGTGGGAAGTTACATGGACATGATCATGGGAAAAAAAACAAGCACGCTTCTTTTTTTTTTTTTTTTGGGGGGTAGTTGGTTTGTACAACTTGTTTTTAGTGGGAAGCTTTCAAATTTCCTAATAATGCGAAGTCACAATCGTGTAAAAATTTGAATTCCAGTCAATCGCCAAGCAGATGATGTTCTTTTTTTTTTTGAGTTTGAAAAAAAAAAAAACTTCTACATCCTTCTCATCCAAAATATTACAGTAGTAATTTTAGGAAATTGGCAACCTTTATTAATACAAATTTTTAAAAAACAAATACATGGATCATATATAAGTCACCATGATTTTAGTCCCATGAATTTAATTTGAGTCTGACTAATTTTTCTGTTATTAACTAAAAAAATTCATAAAAAATTTGTAGTCCAGCAGTTGCCCCCGGTGTATCCTGTGTGTGAGCATTTGTGAGCACGGATGATACACGAACTGAATTTTGATTTTTTTATGTGTATTTTTTAATATCCATATACATATATATATAATATATATATAATATATATATATATATATATATATATATATATATATATATATATATATATATATATATATATATATATATATATATATATAGACAGATTGCAATGGATGGGAGCCGCGGTTCTCAAAGGGCATCCCTCGAAAGTGGTGACGAGTCATGACACGATCCTATTTACAAACGTTCTTCTTCTTTGAAAGCCCTTACTGTTTCTCCTCCACCAGACTCTAGGATCACTTGGATAAGGGGGGAAAAAAGGTGCGAAAAGGCACCCTCTCCTATTCATACAATGATGAGAAAAGTAGTAACAACGTTTGTAGGGATTATGCAAACTATTCGATGCGATGGTTCTTGAAAAGGTCAACACGAAGTCTAATGGGGATGAAAAGTTTTTGGTCACTCCATCATTTTGTCCTGCTCTCCATAAACTTCTCACTATAAGAAGGAATTGGGGTGTGGATTTTAAATTTCAGGCAGCTTTATGGTTGGTGCTATTGAATGGACTGAGTACATTTTGAAGCATTTTGAGCATGCCATTAGATCAGCAAACATATATGGAGCTATTGGTGTATCTTGTTACCCCTATCATTTTGATAGGGATGTGTGGGGAGCATTTTGTGAGCTTTGGGACCCTCTAACAAATACGCTCCATCACGGTGCTGGAGAAGTTGGCATCTCTATCTACGACTTAGAGAGATTCGCTGGTCTTCCAATTTTAGGAGATGTATACGAAGAATTTTTGCCTCGTAATGAGGATTTGATGGTCGATGAAAAATTTTCACCAACGGTCCTAGAGTTACTTCGTCAACATGCTGAACTTTGTCGCTTTCATAAGAGCAGCTATGTCTATTGGAATTAGTGGTTGGATCATTTTTACAGAGGGAAATTAATATGGGGTGCTTTGGGAAAAGGCACGGAATAGAGGACATCATCTAGTCCTCCATGAGTCTCGCAAAGGTGTCATCCTTCGACTTTAAGTGTCACAAATATTGGAGACTTGTGGCTTTCTTGGCTTTCTGGTTGAGTCGTTTTGTCCTACCATGTCATAGTGAAGTGATACGACCAGAGACCTTCGTAATGACTTCTTTAATCGCAAAAGGTCAAAAGATCTCCCTGGCTCTAACAGTGTTAGGGTGCATCTACCACGGTTTAGGGCAGGTTGCAAGTCATCCTGATCATCCGGGTTGAGCTAATCCTTGTTTTCCCATTCATTATGTAGTGGGTTGGTTAGCAGAAGTTTTTCCGGCCTTATATTCTCAACGCCCTGATTCTGAGTGTCCAGTAGATTATCCTACCTTGATGTGCTAAGCTGGAATGTCAGCCAAATGATTTACACTAGCACAAGTAAGGAGCATTTTTAGAAACAGGGTAATCCGTCTCTTTTTGTGCAAGCGCAATTTTGGAGCGGTCACCAAAAGGACGGGACTTAGTCGACATAAATCTATTAGATGAAAACTTCAAATTTTTACTATGTATGAGATCTTCTGTGCTTTCTATTCGCATTGGTTCTGAATTGCTTTTGGAGCCCTATTATCCAAATCGATTTGCTCGCCAATTTGGGTTTGACCAAGGTATTCCTGCTAACACGCTAAGCTTTGCAATCTCTCTTAGACAACAAAGAAACATGATGGACCTTGCTTAGGCAGTGGCAACCCTCTATAGGTGTGACATTGGTGCCAAATTCTACATTCCAAATGTTTATTTTGAAGGACTTTGTATTTGGAGTTATTGCAATTGGTGGGTTAGATCTAACACCCCTTACTTGAGCCAGTCTATCCAGAGAATCCACCAGATTACCGCTAATGATAAGGCAATTTTAAGGGAGTAGATTTTCATCATTGATCGCCTTTGCCTAAATCCACAGTCTATTGGCGGACCTGTTAGAATGTCAGAAATAGTGGGCAATAAGTCTCCCGAAGGGAAGTTTACTAAAGCTTCGCCTAAAGGAAAGATTACTGGAGTTTTTTCTAAAGGGCAATCCATAGGCTTTTCTGCCAAAGGGAAATCTGCAGGGGCTTCTTCGAAGAAAGGGAAGGAAAGAATCTCCGAGAGTGACCATAAATCACCAAAGCAAAAAAGAACTTCTCGTGAGCGATCTCCTAGTGACGTCAATTTCACGAGAGCTCGTTATGATCGTCCTAATCGCTCTGATGATTCTGACGGAGGAAATGGTATGGGGTTTAAGGATTTACCCATATCTGACCTTGAGCAAGAGACTGGGTGCCTACTGGATGCCCCTACATCAGAGAGCATAGATATACCTATAATGGCAGCCAGCTCTGTTATGGAGGAGAAGCAAGACCCTCTTATGACTGCCATTATCTCTGTACAAGTCACTCCAGATGATATAGTGGAAGTTATACCACTTCAAAGTGTCCCCACTACCATAGGGAGTCTTTTTGTTAACCCAATAGAAGACTGGATCCAGGGGAGTATTCTTAGTGGGGTAAAGGCTGTTGTGGACTTGATTTCCCACCAGGACTCTATCCAAGCTTTACTAGCCAATAGGGTGTCGGTTTTTCGATCTTTAAAAATCCTTCATTCCTTGGTTGATGAATCTCATCTTAGCACCGTAGAAATTTCCTGGCTTACTTCTAAGGTAGAAGAAGCATTCAATACAGCTGAGATTGTTGCAAAAATGGAAGGATTAGTGGATATCCAATGACTCCATCTTCTATCTTCTCAAGATTCTGCTCACACGTCTAAAATTGCTTACATGGAAGATAACCTTAAAGAGTTATCCAATAAGGCTTTGGGGCTTGAACTTTGAGAGAAGGAGATTTTGAAGGAAGAAGAACGCATTCGTAAAATGCGAGAGGACTTTATGGATCAGAAATGAAAATTGACTACTACAGAGGGTGAATTGAGGACCTCTCTTAATCTTAAAAGAAAGGAAAAGGAACGACTTCAAGTGGAGTATGCTGAAGCAGGTGTTGCTAAACTCTAGGATTTAGAAAAGGAGAAGAATCAATTGAATAATTTGGTTGACTCCATTGTCTCCTTTAATAAATACTAAGCCATTTTTATTTTATTTTGTTATGTTTCATTCCTTAGTTCCCTCTGTTTTCAATTTATGTTTAGTCTTTACTTTTTTGTATGAAATTATTTCGAATGTTGGAATAAGACGAAGATATTAATAATGCAGCAACTCCCTTTGACTCTTTTTTATTTATTTCTTGTTTTTGGTGCTAACTGCTATCATTTCTTCTCCCTCATTCCCCCATTTTCATAATAGCAAAAATCAACATAATTGCACTAAAACTGGCAACTAATAACAGATCTCTACTATGAATTTCATATGACAATTTACAATATCATATGAATTAAAAGTTTTTATTTTAACATATAGGAGAAAAGGGAATTTGTTTATTTTTGTGGCTGAGTCCAGCATGAAGCTAGATTCCCTACGTACCCCTTTTTTAGGGATCAAGACTACCATAGTTCAATAGGACTCAACTGTCCACAAACTTCAAGTAAAGAATTTCTTTACAAATTTGCCATTGACACAAGCATAGACAATTTGTCCATCATGATTTGAGAGCTCATATGCCCCCTTAGGAAATACCTTGGTGATTACATATGGGCCTTCCCATTTGGAATCAAATTTTCCTTGTGTCTTTCAATTTTTGACAATATGTCTCCTTATTGTTAAGACCAAATCACTAACGCCAAATGAGCGAAACTTGACTTGCCTATTGAATGCGCCAGCCACTTAAGCTTGATAAATCTCAAGCCAATCTGACCTGAGTATTTTCATCTGGGTTAGTGAATTGCATGACCACTCTTAAAGAATGTCACTACACCTCTAGGGGTAACACGACTTTTGAACCAAAAACCAAACTATAGGGTGTACAACCAGTTGCAGTTCGAACTGTGGTTCGATAGCCCTATAAAGCTTCTGGCAATCGTTCATGCCAATCTCTCTTTGATCTTGAGACCGTTTTCTTTAAAATCTTGCAAAGCACTTTACTGAATGCTTCAACTTGACCATTTGACAACGGATTATAGCTTGATGAGAAGCTCTGTCTGAACTTGTACTTCTCCGTAAGCGTTATCATCACTTGATTTTTGAAGTAAAGGGCATTATCTAAAATCATCTTGTATGGGACTCCATATCTGTAAATCAGGTGGGTCCTGATGAAATCAGCAACTTGTTTTACCCTAACTTCTCTTAATGGAATGGCCTCAGCCGACTTTAAAAAATAATCTGTGGCTGCAAGAATAAATAGATGGCCACGAGAGGAGGTTGGCTTGAAAGGTCCTATCACATCGAGCCCCCATGTACGAAGGGGCCAAGATAATATGCTTGGGCAGAGTAATTATGGTGGCTAGTGGATGAAATCTCCATGTATTTGACAAGCTTGATATGCTTTAGCAAATTTTATAGCATCTTGATCCATAGTTGGCCAATAATAGTCCAACCTTTTGATTCGGTTAGCAAGTTTTGGACCTGCCTGATGAGCACGACATACCCCAGCAGGAATTTGATTTAGGACATAAGTAGTCTCCTTCCCTGACAAGCAGCTAAGTAACACTCCATCGAAGGCCTTTTGATATAAAGTGTCATTTTTAAACGTAAATCTCAACGCTCGTCATTTCACATCTACCATTTTCTTTGGATCAGTGGGTAAGATGCCATATGAATGTACTCAATGAGAGGTTGCCTCCAATCTGCTTCTTCTTTAACCTCAAAAACTAAGACCACATTTTTTTCTTCTGTGTCATCAAAATGGTCCAAGGCTGAGACCAGCAAATGACGTTCCCCAGTTGTTATTTGAATTTCCCTTTCATCAGGGAGTGTAAGTGAAGCAGCCAACTTTGCTAAAGTATTGGCTTTATCGTTCTCAGACCTTGGTACGTGGTTAAACTGTACTTAAAGGAATTGGCTCATAAGGCTTCTTACCCTTTGATAAAGAGGCACTAATTTGGCATTTCTTACCTCGTACTGACCATGTATTTGTCGGATGATTAACTGAGAATCACCGAATACTTCAAGCTGGTCAATATGCATTTCCAGGGCCAATTCGAGGCTAATGATGAGTGCCTCATATGCAGCCACATTATGTGAACATATCTCGAGGAGAGAAAATGAATAAGGGATCAGTGCTCTTGATGGTGTGATGAACACAATCCCTACTCCGACTCCCCGACTCCTTGCTGCCCCATCAAAATATAACTGCCAAGTTTTAATTTCGACAAGCATAACTTCATCATCTGGCAGATCATCGGGTAGTTCTTCATTATCTGGACATGGTTGTGCTGCTAGAAAATCGGCTATGGCTTGTCCCTTTACTGCCTTTTGAGGCATGAACTTGATGTCAAAAGGGGCCAAAAGCATAGCCCGTTTAGCCAATCTCCCTGATAGCATGTGCTTAGATAATATATACCTTAACGGATCTACCCTTGAGATCAAAATGCTCTGATGGGACAAGAGGTAGTATCGTAATTTTTGAACGGCAAAAACCACAGCAAGGCAAATTTTCTCTATGGAGGAGTAATTTACTTCTACACCTGCCATCGTCCGGCTGATATAGTATAGGGTATTTTCTTTCCCTTCGACATTACATTGAGCCAACATAGCCCTTAAAGACCGTTCAAGGGCTGCTGTGTATAATATTAAGGGTCTTCCCTGTATTGGAGCCATTAGAACAGGTGGTCTTGTGAGGTATTGCTTGATACTTTCAAAAGTATTTTGACATGCTTGATCCCAAATGTTCAGGAGTCTTGTGAAAGGTTGGCACCTTCTTGATAAATTTGAGATGAAGCGCCTTACGTAAGCTACCCTTCCTTGTAAATCTCACAATTCCCTTAAGTTTCTTGGAAGGGGCATTTGGATTATTACTTTGACTTTGTCAGGATCAATTTCTGTTCCTTCTTTCTGAACAACAAAGCCCAGAAATTTCCCTGAGGTGAACCCAAATGCACATTTTAAGGGGTTCATCTTGAGTTCATGTTGACGAAGCTTTTCAAAGACCCTTTTTAGGTCATGTGAATGATTTTCTCTGTCTTTTATTTTTACAACCAAGTCATCGACATAACATTCGACGAGGTTGTGGAGAAAATCACGAAAAATAATCGTCATGGTTCTCTGGTAGGTGGCCCTGGCATTTTTCAAACCAAATGGCATTACTGTATAGCAGTGTATGCCTTGTGGTGTCCGAAAGGCCGTTAGGTCCTTATCTTCCTGGTCCATTTTGATTTGATTGTACCCCGAGAAACCATCCATGAAGGACAAAGTAGCAAATTCGGTAGTGGCATCCACTAGGAGTTCGGTGATTGGTAGTGAAAAATCATCTTTGGGACATGCATTGTTTAAATCCCTGAAATCCACACATATATGGAGTTGACCATTCTTTTTCCGAACGGGGACAATGTTAGCCAACCAAGTTGGGTCTTGAACTTCATGAATGAAATTAGCTTTTATAAGCTTGTCTACCTCAACATTAATTTGGATTGTCAACTCAGGATGGAAGCACTGCTGAGGCTGCTTTATTAGCTTTACCCCTTCAGAAACAGCTAACTTGTGAACAACGACATTTGGATCCAAGCCCGGTTTGTCTTGATAATCCCAAGCAAATACGTCTTTATATTCTTGAAGGAGTTGTTCATATTGTGCAATTTCTTCATCATTTAGCATGGCACTCACAAAAATTGGCTTAGGATCATCAGTTGTTCCCAAATTTATCTCTCGTAACTCATCAATTGTGGCTTGTCCACCGTCTTCCATCTCTGGTGGTGCGGCTTGAACAGCCTCGACAAAATCATGATAGGGCTTTTGTTCTATAGGAATTGAGTTGTCTTTTGGGTATTCAAGCGAATCATCTTGAACCTGAACTTCACCACACATTTCTGAGTCTATCGTGCCTACCCTTCAATATTTGGGAGATTCTTGACAAGAAAGTTCAAAAAATGGAGCATCATCCTCGTCTTTGATAGAACAACATTAACTTAGTCTTCTTGCTCGACTTCATTTTATTCACGAACCGAAACAAAGCTTCTAGGCTACTGCCCTTTCTTGTTCAACTTCCACTTCCTCTGCTTTCTGACCTGGAAATTCTTTTGTTTGAGTTCATTGACTTTCCCAAGCCTTCGAAAAACTGAGACTCGAGGTTGGACTTGTTTGTCCTGAGAGAACAACTCTTGTTCTTGGGGTGTGAAAACCAAATCATTTGTTGCATAGGCTTTGAGAAATCCCCCATCATGTGGTACATGAAGCTTTTCGGAGGTATCTTCTTGAAATGATCCTTTTAGGACTCCACCCTCATGAGAGATATTCACCTGCTCGTCGGTTACAACAAATCTTCTTTTATTGCCTTTTCCCCACCTACTTTGAGATGATGATGGCCCTCCTAAAGGGGGAGTGCCTGAAGTAGACGCTTCTATCAGGGGATTTGAAGAGCTTCCTCTTAATACTACTATTTTGTTACTGAGTGATGTTCTTATGACCAAGTCTTCTATGTGCAGTGACTGGTCAATTTCCTGAGGGGAAAAGTATAACTCGTGATAAGTGAGTTCACAATTTCCCTCATTAGTGTTAATGCATTTTGGCCAACCTTTCTTTTGTCTTTAGGTGTATATTTGAACAACACTTTTGACTGTGGGGACTGATATTCTTTGGCTTACTAGCATAACTGTTGACAACTCGAATGACCTTCTGAGGCAACGTTAGTGCCAAAAATATGTTATTTTTACGATACTTTCATACCCGATTTATACTTGTAATAATTGTTACTTTTAGGTTTTTATTTGATTTGATTTTTGTTTTGTAGGTATTGAATTAATTAAGGAAAAACCTTGTATAAAGGAAAAAAATATACAAAAATAAATCCTAAAAACCTAAACCCCCCCAGTCACGCTCGCCTCACGTGCTACTCATTTCCCCAGACTCCCACGCGCATGTCACATGACTTCACCCCCTTTATTCCTCCTATTCTCCCTCCTCTCGGGCTCTCATGAACCAGAAAACCCGATAGCCCTCTGCTTCTCCATCCTCATCTCTCTCTCTCTCTCTCTCTCTCTCTCTCTCTCTAAAACTCCAACGCCTTCCACCATCTCCAGCCCTATCCACCACTCCAAACGCCAACACATCAGCACCAGTGCATCAATTGCCAGCTTGCCTCATCCCCACCGTCCACGGCATAAGGAATCAAGGGTTGAGATTGTAGCTTGCTGGGTGTAAATTGAAGGAATTCGGCTCTAGAGCAAGGTTAGAGATAATAATCTAGGGTTTGAGTTTTAAGGTTTTTTTGGGTTTTTCCTTGATGATTTTGTTTTTAAATTCGAAACTTTACCCTAGGGTTTGTTCTATTTTTCTTAAAGATTTTGATTCGAATTGTAACAGCCATTTTCAGGCTGAATTTGGGGTTCAATTTCATTCATACTTTTAAGATTAATGTTAGGTTTCAATCTTTTTTTTTTTTGGGATCTGAGGTTCGTGCTAGGGTTTTCAATTCAAATGTTCAGATTTGTTTTGGCCTCCAAATGCTTGTAATTTGGTTAGATTTTGTCAATTCTGGGTTGTAATCGCAAGGATTGTATGAAAATTTCAAGAGAAACGCTTGGTTTGAGGTCGGTTGATGCAATGGTTCAAGGCCCTGTTTCGAGGTTCTGCTCCAAATCATGGTCTAGGTTTGAATCTTACTCTTCATTCATGCTTTGTACTCGTTAGATGTTGCTGAGAATTCAAATTCTCTTGCTCAGTTTATGGTTTTCTTGGTTTAGTTGAATCAATTATGTGATGATGTTAGTTAAAATAGCAGATTCTGGATTTGGTAATTTGCTCTGTCTGTGCTCTTTGATTGTGTTTGTTGAGGTAATTTTGTTTAGTTGATATCGTTGGTTGATGATAGATCATTTTTTTGTTAATTATGTTATGAGATTTTAGTTAGTTTTCTGGTGTTTAGTTCTTAGTAATTCAGGATAAATTGATCTTGGTTTTTGTTGCTTGGTGCTCTGCTGCTAGTAATTTGATTGATGATGAGAATGGTTGTTGATGCAAGGGTTCAACTTTGATGTTGGTATGGACATAAGAATGGAACCTGGAAGTTAATTCATTTTATTATCATTAAGAACAGAAGGCTAATTTTTCTTTCTCATAGTGTTAGTTCACGTTTTAGTTTTCAGATTCTAGGTTTTAATTTCGGTTGAATGGTGATTGAATTAGTAAGTTCATTTAAGTTATCTGATGCTTAGTTGAATAGTGATGAATGCATTAAATTCTTGGTTAGAGGGTTTTAGTTCTATTTGAATGATTTAATTGGTTTAATGTAGTTAATATTAGATTAATTAGTTAATCCAATCTTTTGTGACCATGATCTTTTTTATCGTCCCTGTAGAGATGACCCTCGAGTACTACAGTGAAAGCTGTATACTTGCGGTACTTTGTTTTACACTAAAAATTACCTTATAGGCAAAGTAAGAGCCATGAGCTTTTCTTTTTGGTTGCCCCCTTTTAGGTCTAAAGATGCCTGAGAGATTCCAGGATCCATTGATTTGTAAAACTTAGCATCAGCATAATTAACATCTTCCCCATGAAAAGGATTTGCATCCCCACGAATTATTTTCTCATTACCATACTCGTCAGTGCATTTCAAACACTAGTGGAGAGTTGAGGCAATAGCCTTGCTAGTATGGAGCCAAGGCCGGTCAAGTAAGGTATTATACGAAGTTTCAGCATCTATTACATGAAAGAGAACATCTGTGTACAGGTCATCTAGCTCAACTTTTAGAGCAATAGTGCCTAAGGCTTTCTGCCCTACCTGATTAAATCCTTATATTGTGAGCAAAGTTAGGGACAACTGATTTGGTGTTATCCTTATTGCCTCAATACCCTTAACGAAAGAAGGTTGACTGTAGAATCACAGTTAAGTAGGATCCGATTTATTCTTTTATCCCCCATCATACCGGTGACGTATAAGGGTCTATTGTGATTTGCTGACCCCAACTAGAGGTCCTCATCAGAGAACGTTATGCAAGCTATGCATGCAGGACACCAGTTTAAAGGAAAGGACAACACCTTATCCACCTCAATAGGGTCAACTTGATCTTTGCAGTCATCAGGGTCCATTAACGCTTGAATAAGTCCCCTTCTTAGCTTTTTCGACATTTGTAGAGCATCATAGACACTTAGGTATGCTGGGATTCGCTTAAGATGGGAGATAACATCATGACGGACCCTTTCTTTATGAGATCCTTGACGAACTTGAAAAGAGACTGGGATGAGAAGATCCTTCTTAGGGTCTTTAGTCAACTCCTTGTCTCCAGTGACACCTTTGCTATTTGAACTTGATGAGAGTGCTTCTTTTCCATTTTGCTCCCTAGTAATCTCTGATGTTGGCAATTCCTTTAGTGTCATTTCTTTCTCCTTCTCTTTTCTTGCTGGTTTAGGGGGTTGGAGTTGACGACCAGACCAAAGAGTTATTTGATCCACTTCTTGAATGGCATTTGCAAGATTGACGCTCGCTTCTTCACACTCATCTGCCCATGAAACTATACAACATTGGGCTACTTTCCTTTCTTCAGGGTCATCATCCAAGGAGTCACTACTGAAAAAACCTTTAGGGATGTAATCACCTAAAGTGAAAGGGGTCTTAATAGGTGGCACGTACTCCTCTTCGGAGGTTGTGTCTGACTTCTTTTTGGCCTTTGACTTCTTCTTCTTCTTGTTTTTCTTTTGTGGCGGCTTCTATCTTCTTATTTTAACTCCTGGGGACTGAAACGCTCGAACCACTCCCTGACGAAATGGTCTTCTGCTAGAGTAGGTTTTCCACCTGAAGCCATCATCATCATCATCTTCTGATATGGCCCATACCTCTAAACTTGGGTCCAGGTAGAAACCGTATAAGGTTGGTGCTCCTGGTGAGGGAGGAGGCATATCCGGATATGCCCATACTATTGCTACATCATCATCAACAATGAACTTGATCGGGACCGCATGAGGTGTTAATGACACCATTGGGATCCCTTCATTAATTTTTGAGCATGACGGATAACAGTCATCCTTCTGCTCAACCGTTGAAGTTGCATTTGAAGATACAGTGGGCCCTTTGGGTGGAACTCCTTCTATCTCGATTTCTCCCATCCTGATCATGTCTTCAATTATGTCTTTGAAGATATAACAATCCTTTATAGGATGACTGATGATCCTGTGATATGGGCAATACTTAGGATCATTTGTCCTGTTGACTTTATAGAGAAATGGCTTTTGCAGCCATAAGCTCACCAAATATCCCTTGGACATCATCATCATCAAAGGAATATTTCTTTTCCTTTCTTTCCTAAACGGTGAGTCGTCGGCCTTCTTCCTTTTTCTTGATATTTTTGTTGACATTTCCACCATTGGTTGGCCTTGAGTTTGTTTTGACAAAGGTGGCCATTGACTCTCCTTTTCTAATAGGCCTTTTGCCTTCTTCCCTCTTGGGTTGTGTGGCTTTCTGACGGGCAAGTTGTCTTTCTACATTACTTGCCTTAGACACAAGGGCATCGAGGTTTTGAGGCTCAGCAGTGCCAACATATGTAGCAATTTGAGGGTCTAAATTGTTTGCACACATTTGAACTGCTGATTGCTTGCTCAGTTTTTCCAAGCATTGCAAGCTCAGACTTCTCCACCTCATGATGAAATTGTTCACACTCTCATTTGGCCTTTGGCGTGTATCAATAATGTCTATTATGGAAACTCTTCACTTTGAACTCACGAACCAGGCCAGGAATGCCCTTTGGAGGTCATGCCAAGTATGCAATGACCCAGGCTGAAGCTGGGTGTACCATGTAAAGGTTGCCCCCTTTAGGGATTGTACAAAATGCCTAATTAATAATGCATCATTTGAGGCAGTTTCACCACATGCCGAGTAGAAATGGGCCAAATGTTCATGCGGTGACCCATTAATTCCGTTAAACTTCTTAAAGTTTGCTTTATGGTAGCCTTTGGGGAACGGAACCGAGTCATAATGACTTGGATAGGGGTTCCTGTACCCCAACACTGGAGGACTCATGGCGGCCTGGTACTTTTTAATTCCCTGAGCTATCAACTCCTTTTTATCTTGTGAAGTGATGACTATATTGCTGTTGCTAACCTTATTAGCCTTTTCACGCTCTCTGTTTTCAAGGTGAGTAGCGAGGTTAGCAATTTCAACCTCTTTTTCTGCGAGCTTCCGTTACAGTTCTTGCATTTGTTCTTCCAGGCTTGAAGTGCTGGTCACCAAGACCGGTATGTTGTCGGCTTGATCATCCTGGCTAATTTGGCCTTGTGGGATAAAAATCGACAATTCTTTTTCATGGAAAAGAGTTCCGAGATCATAAAAGGCAGGACTTGTAACCTCGTTTTGCTCTTCGGATTGGTCCTTACCTTGGCTAAGGGTGGTGACAGAAAGATCGCAAAGTCACCTCAGCGTATGTTAAGGCTTTAGCCCTTGATCTAGTGATCGGGCCGCTATAAACTTGTGATCCAACCCCTTATGAGGTCAGGCCACTATGGCTTTGTAAGCCAGAAGGAAATATCCTCTTGCCTTTTGCAGGAACTGGAGGAGGAGTAACCTCCCTGACCTGTAGGGTCCTGGGCACCATAGTAGGGATGCTTGGAACCGAAGGTTTAACGAATTTAACTTTCAGGGTTTTAGGTGTTGTCACCTCCTCTGAGTATGAGGTCATCATTACCTCAGTCATAGGAATATCAAGAGGGATAGTCCTAATGAATACTCTTCTCGTGAAACGAGCTTGAGGAGCTTTTTTAACTCCTGAAGTTCCTTCCCCAAATGGCTTATGGCGCCTTTTTGAAGTTGAGGGACGCCTTATTGGCTCTACCCCCTTTCTGGTGGGTGTAGGGGCCCAAACCTAACTTGGGGCTAAGGTCGGTACCCGAGCTTTCCTCGGTGTCAGGTTAGGAACCCGAGCCTACCTTGGTAGGGTTGTGACTTGGTTTGCTGATGCTTCCCTTGTAAGGATTCCCCTTGAAGTTGGAATGGACTTACGGCGGGGAACTGACACTGGGTTGCGCGGCATACCCATTGATGGGCATGCTGCAAAGGATGACCTTTGTTGAAAAGCCCTCCTCAAAGTTTTTTTGGCTAGCCCCAGGGCTGGTGACGGAGCTAACTTGGGTGCACTAGACTTAGCGCGGCGCTTGTCACTTCTACGCTTGTTGCGCTTCAAGTTCTTAACCCCTTTCTTAGTTAATGGTCTGTTGGTCATAGGGGCGGGCCTGCTTGCCCTTTCGAGGCCACGTAGAGGTTCCATTGAATTTTTCAATGGAAATTCAGCGAGTATGGATTGTGGTCCTACCGTGAAGACCATTTGGACGTTCCTCTTTGCCTGGAACATCCCATGCTTGACCACAAAAGTGACAGGAAGCTCGTTGAAGTTGATGATGACTTGAGGTGCAATTTTTCTGCAAACATCACACAAAAACAAAAACAATGGAAAGAAAGAAAATAATAAATATTAGTCAAATATAAACAAATTGGAGATGAAAAGGAAAATAGGGTCTCACCGAGCGTGCCAAAAATTATGTTGAGCAAAAATTTACAAAATAAATAATATGCACAGCACAACTTTTCGACGTACAAAAATATATATCGGTTTATTTTGAATACGACCCTATTCAAAAGGATGAACCTCCTTAATTACATCCCCCTCTCGGGAGACCACCTTTTGCTTCCGACTCGTTCTGTTTTATTTTTTTGTGTCTTGTTTTGCATTAATGAGATTTTATATAATTTGGATCGACAATTATCAAACTTTTAATGACGAATCGGCCGTATCCAAAACTTAATTACATTAAATAGTGGTTGTATATGCACCTTCTAGGAAGGGTATTATATGTACACGTTCTTCATGTACAGGTTAGGGAACTGGTAATTTTATTTGATTTTGAATTTGGGTTGCACTTACTTTTTATGAGCTCTTTTATAGAGGATCAAACCAGTCGTAGTTCTTTAAACTTTATTTGATTTAATTTATCTTTTATTTTGGTTAAATTAATAACCATTTGATATGATTTTGATTATTTATGTTGGATTCAGAAACAAAATGACCATAATTTGGATTAATGTTAATATTTGAACCTTTCTCCTTTTTTTTTAAAACTTGTGGCTAAATTACATTTTTTTTAGTCACTTTGCAATTTTTATTTACCGACTTAGCCCTTACCGGGGTTGTTCTATTAATTTTGTTATGTCTTTCTTTGACTTTTGATTGTACCCATATTTTATTCATAAGCTTCCTGTTTGCTCTTTGTAACAAATTGACATAGCTTGTAACCCCAAATTTGTTTAGGCCTACGTCATGAAAAGGAGAGAAATTTAGTGAACTTGCTTATATATTTGGCTCGGATTTGGTCCATTTTACCATGCCTATGAGATGAAAATGGTTTAAACTTTTTGCAAAGCCCTCCTTTTTTATTTATTTATTTGTTTAGGTTACATAACATGTAACCAAGAGTGACAGAACTGCATTTTTTGTCTTTTATGAAAGAGGGGAGTATCAGTTTGAGCCCATTTGAAGATTTCGGTTTAGACTGAACTCGAAAAAAAATTTATATCGAGCTTCCTACGCATCCTTAGTAGAATCAAGTCACCGTAGTTCTAAACGAAATTTGGGGTTTCTTTTATTATCTCAATTATTCTGCCTTGATCAATTTTACGCCAACATTATTTCACTTTGAGTTAAATTACCCTAATTCATTTAGTTTTCAAATCATGTTGGCATAACTTATCTTCTATTGAATTATTTGAGTTATGGATGTCTTTTAATGAATTTCTATTACAATCACAAATTATTAAAGTCAACGTTATTTACTAATTACATATACATATAATTATATTTCTTAAATAGAAATCGGGGCCTAATCTATCGTTTCCCATTGTGCATAAGTATTATCAAGTGAGATTGCATTTTAAAGACTTCAGGTATGTTCATTGTCTGTATCTTTAGAAATCAGCACGTATTCATCAAAATTATAATGTTTTGGTAAGTACATCAATGAATCAGTTTAATCAATTATTTATCACATAATTAGTGACCCATTAGTTATCAATTACAGGGCATAGCCCTTCAGTTACCCGAGCAGCTTCAGCCAAGTCCCGATCGACTTGACAGGTGTACACCTATCTATAGATCATAACAGTTACAAGGGGTTCACTGCCAAATAATAACTAGCATTGCAGTTTTACATTAATCTTATTCACTGTTTTAACTTAAAATGAACTGCAAAGCGGGCGCCTAATAAATTTATGCAGTTATCATTTAACAATACAGGAATGCATATACTGAACTTCGACTTACAATTCGAAATATTTTCATATTTTGTTTTAGACAAACGCTCAGTGAATCACCCTCATGTTAACAAGTCAGCTGAAAAGCATGCTAGCGAGTCAGCCGAAGAGAATAAGTAAGGGAAACTTGGATGAATCAACAGTGATATAGACCATGCATACTTTGGAGCCGTATTTTGTAATCTTTAATGTATGGAAGTGTAAGCTTTGTGGTAAGCTTATGTTGGTTAATGAGTGAGCGCATATGATTGAAATTATGCCTGACTATGTTATCTCTAGTACACTTGCAGCAAGTCTTGTCCTTTTGGGACAACGGTAACACCCCGATTATTGGGTTTATCAGTTGTAATTGAAGGAATCAGAATAAGGATTGCAAACAGTGAAACATGCTTAATTAAGAGGCGTTACACTGGATGAGTCTCAATTCTGCCCCAATCTGATTTGTTTTGGCTGAAATATTAAAAAAAAAAATTCAGACACCTAGCAAGCGAACCCAACCTATTTGTGGGGGACTGCAAACAGGACGGTCGCGGCCCTTACATGGTGATATAATACCAGAAGGACTCCTTCGACATCACCAGTCCTAGTTAGACTTCATCAATGCGTCAGGGCTCCGCTTGACTCGCCCATCCCGACCTTAAAAAATGAGGCTCAAGGTTTGCTTTTTTTATCTTTGACCCGCCTTGACCCTCAAATTGAGGGCACCAAACTCTGATGAGGGTCGGGCTCGGGTAAAGGTTTTGACCCCCTAACTCGACCTGCCGAGTATCGACCCTCACTTTTTAAAAAAAATTAAAATTTAAAATTAAAACAAAATACTTTGGGTTTCATTTGTTCAAAGTCTTCTCGCTTTCTAATTTCTCGCCTCTTCTTAGCCTCCCCCCTCTCATTCATCTCTCCGAATTTCACTGGCTCTTAACCTGCTGAATGCTCCCTCTCTGATGGGCAGTCGTTTTAGTGAACTAAGCATTTTCAAACTAAGCATCAAAATGTTTGTAATTACGATGCATTTAATTAGAACATTATATTATCGTTGGGCCTTTTATTTAGTAGGATATTTAGTGTTGAAATTCATAATAAAAAGAAGTTTCGAGAAAAATCTCATTTTCTATATAGGGAAGGTTCGATGGTCGGCTCTGACCCGGTGACCTGAAGGGTACTCGCAGAGTCAGGGTCAATGATATGTAGACCCACATGAGGGTCGGGGAGGGTTAGGGCCAAGAAAGCTCTGGCTGTCGATCCTCATGACCCGACCCTCAACCTAACTCAAACCTCGATTTAATAAGGTCTAGTCCTAATACTACTGTTGCCCTAGCGTAGGGAATATGCCATATCAAATTTCATTGAATTTATAAGCGAGATTCTTAACTTATTCTCTTCGTCTCTCCTAAGTTTCTACATTTAAATTTGGTCAGTTCAATAACTGCTTTATTTATGTGAATTATTGTGTCATTATGGTCTTTGCAATTTTGCGTTCTTTTTGAATCTTGATCATCAATGACAAAAGACAGGGGCAAGACACTGAGCAGGGCTCGCTAATTATTTCTTCTATGTTTTTTTCTTTTCTTTCAGGTTATGTTAAGATTTAGAAGATAATATTCATAACCTGGCCATCCTTTTTTTTCTTTTTTGAGAAGTTTATGAAAGAAACAATATTATAAAAGCATTTTTATTTGTCTTGGTTTATTTATTTAGTTATTTTGCATCATAAACAGGGAACACAAGTAGATATTGAGATGATAGTGATAAGTGACATATGGGATACAACTTTGACAAGAAACCTTAAATTTGAGAGCTATCAATAGCCCATAATATGACAACCTAGAATATATGTTTAACTATTGAACCAAGACCTTGTTGGTATGATACTATTATTGACTTAAATCACATATCTTGTTTTGGTGGATATAATCAATCGCATAATGTAAATAAATTTAAAATTATATTTCTATTACTATATTTAATTGTATGACAATATTATGTTAAAAGTCACGCTATAATCAATAACTAGGATTTTTGATCCGTGCGAAGCATAGAACGAACTTTTTGTTTTTGCTATATATGATAAAATATTTACAATAAACGAATTATAGTCAATAGTCTAGCAATCTATGTAAAATTCTTGACATTATTTAAATAAAAAAATTCAATAACTTTTTAAATTTAAGTCAATGAGTTTTTAAATTAACTAAGACATAAAAATTACAATTCATTTACTCATTTAAAAATAAATACTATATGTGCATGTATGTGAATGTCGGCAACCGCTGCTAATAAAAGGGGATGATGACCGCTTGGACTTTTATTATCACAAAATTGAAGACGATTTTATGCTTTGGCCGTAATTTGCTGTTGTGATTTTTTTTTTTTTTTTAAGATTCAGCTTAAACTACAAGCATACGGTTTATCATTTTAGCACTTGATGGTTAGTCCACAGAGATGTTCTATGTAATTTGATTACTTTAACTACTTTAAGTTGTTAACTAAAGAAAACTGGTTAAAAGAATTTATTTAGCTTACTAATTCACTAAAAGGCCCACATTCTTAAACTAAGAAAAAAAGAAAAAGAAAAAGAAAGAAAAACTAGCCTAGCTTTTGTAGTATCTTGTGGAAAGACTTCATTATATTCACAATACAAACTAACAAATATAACTAGCTGTAAAACTTCAAAAAAAAAAAAAAAAACAAAAAACCCAACTAGTAAAGGAGAGGTACAAAAGAGGAGAAATGACCCAAAATGTCGGGCGCTCTAACTGTAAATCATGCTTTTTCAACAGTGATTCATTTGACCAAAACACAAAGGGCACGCAAGTGAGCAGCAAGTTCAAACAAATGAGCTAAAATGAGTCCAAGCCAAACCTCAAGCTTGTTCAACCCAAGCTGGAACAAAAATCAAGTTCTGGGATTAAATTCGGAGCAAAGCATGAGATCAAAAGAGAGCTTGAATCCATGCGGAATACTAAACGAGATCAGAAAACAAACGCAATGCTGGCAACTTTTAAACCCAAAACCAAATTCCATTCACAATTGAATCAAAATCCAGTTCGGCTAACAGATTGAGAAAAGGAACTCCATATCTGAGATTGATAATACAAGGGAAAGAGAATGAAAATTTGAAAATCAAAGCTACTGTCTGCTGGCCTCCTCCCTCTTTTGTTCGCCTTACTTTTGCCTCATATAGTCAAAAGAAAAAACATAGCCGCCGGCCTCAAAAAAATCTTGGTTCTTTCAGTTAATCACAAATTAAATCTCTCGCCCGCATCTCGTAACTGCCGAATTTTTAATGCCCAAATTGATGAAGTGAAAAAGATGACGAATGGTGAAACTACTACAGATGATAATGATGAATGATGAGAGTGAATGACATGATTAAATGGAGGGGGTGTCGGTTATGCAGACGAGAGGAGAAGAGAAGATGAAGCAACAGAGGAGGAAAAGGTCAGGTTTCAGCTAAGGCCGTAAAAGTTTGACCCGATACGATAATCCGATCCGAATCCGACCCGAATTTATTGAGAGAAACACGAACCCGACCCGAACCGAACCGATTTCAACCCGAAATCGACACGATTTGACCGTTAGTGTGAAAACTTGTTATTTTTCGGTTTTGAGCAAATCTAAGCTATTTTAAAGGCCGATACGAAATTGACCCGTTTATTAAATAGGTCGACCCGACCCGGCCTGTTTTACAGTTCTAGTTTCGGCACAGGAAAAAAGAGAAAAACAAATTGGAAAGAAAAGCTGGAAGGCACGTGCCGTGCGCGTGAGCAAGTAATAAGTGGGGGAGAGGGAAGTCTCGGCTGGGCCAAGGGTAGGCTGAGAAGAGTGAGGGTAGATTGGGTCGCTGGTGAGGAAGAAAAAACAGGCCCGCATGGTTGAAGGTGACAGAGAAGGACAGGGCGCTGGGTGGATTGTGGAAAGAGGCTGAAGAACAGGCCTATCACTAAGAAGAGAGAAGGAGGACAGTAAGAGCTGTGCACGTGAGGCGCTTGTAAGGTACGGCAAGGTGCCAGGCCATTGGGCCTGCAAACTAGATCTTGAGTTTGGGTCGTACGAGGTTTGGCTCGAGGCAACACTGGGTCGGTTTCTTTATTTGTTTTGCTGTTTCTTTTCTCACATGCTCCAAAACCGTTCTCTAGTTCTCTTCCAACTATTTTGGCAAACAAGTTATTAATTTTATTCAAATTTTCATAATTCCTACAAAATAAATAAAAATATTATAAAATTCTAATAAAATAAGTTATTTTGAGTAAATATTAGACAATAAAATGGTATAAAAGGAGATAATTTTAGGTTGAACAATACTCTAACACCTAAGTTTTGCTTGTCCTAGAGTAAAACGAAACTAAAAATTATAGAAAAAGAAAATAAAATCCTAACTTTCGTAGGAATCATAATTGCATTTAGCACGTGGAACAAGTCCTTTAAACCTTTAGCTTACCCCTAATAGATGAGTAAGGTCTCATGAGGGTTTTTATAAGATATACCCATAAAATCTTAAAAGAAAGGGAAAAAAATTAAAAATCTTGTTGGTTTTTATTTCAAAACTCATATGTGGAACACCAAGAAAATCATATACACATTCCAATCAACCATATCACTCAAGTAATTTAGGTATTAGATCGCATATAAACACAATGTACAGATCAAGAAATTCTTAATCTCCACTAATGACATCTATATACAATCTTTTACCGCACTTAAAAAATATTTAGAAGCCCGACTGGTAGAACCTTACTTTAAGGATAAGTGGAACTTTCCCGCTCACGTGTTTAAGATATCACAAGGTTCACTTAACTCATTTTCTAATCATACAAACTGCCATAGGCTTGCTAAGATTCTCATTTTTCCACCACTAAGATGCAAAATGTAACATGATAATCAAGACGGCTTTACAAGGGTTGTAATGAGGCCAAAGGTAAAAGGGTTAGAAGAGAGACAGTCGATTTACAAAATGAGGAGTGAAAAGCTAAGTAGCTAATGAGCAAGCAAATACTTCCACAACTATACCACACACTCATATGCTCCCAATCAACTGTGGAAAATAGGAACACACCCACAAAAAATGCACCATTCGAAATGAGCATATACAATGATTATGCATTCATGCCAAACACTCTAATTTGCAATCTTTTTCTCTTTTTCTCTAAGATTTTTCAACTTTTTTTTCAACTGTTTTCTCATTTTTTTATTTGTTTTTCTCCTTTTTTTTGGGAAAGAAAAATGAATAAATAGCATGCAAGAAGACTATTCATTTTCCGAGTGGTTATAACAATACATCCCTTCACCACACCAAACCACCAAATACGTAATCACCCAAAAGCTGCCCAACATTTAACATTGAAGTGTTACTCCACTTGCCTTGGCTTAGGTATAGAAAATATATTTAGGCCAAGGCTAAATAGAAGGGTATACAACAATGAAAATGGTCAAGACTCAAAGCGTTAGCAAGGGGTCAAACATTCAAATCAAGGTGACAATTTGGCTATTTGGCTCACAAAATAGAGAGTGCCTCTATCAAACTGGCATGATGCACATGCCAAATGTGATTTTGAAGAGAATCATTGCAAGTTCTATAGATGCAATCATGAAAGAGACACACATAAAAGAAAAATATGAGGCTAAAAAATGATGAATTAGTCTTTAAGATTCAAAATCTCATCGGGTATCTACCAAAGTCAAGACGGCTTGCTATAGAAATATGGGGTTTACGACTGGGCACAAATATTATACATTTGACTAAGTTTTATCATGCACACTATATATATATATATATATATATATATATATATGTGTGTGTGTGTGTGTGTGTGTGTGTGTGTGTGTGTGTGTCCAACGAAACATCAATGTCCTGGAAAAAGATGGAGCTTAGAGTCATATAAAAGCATTCATGCCCGGGACAAACTCTTTCCTAAGAATGTGATGGTCATGAAACAACTTGCCCCTCTCCTTGTAAGATCGAGCACTCTCATATACCTTAGTTCTAATATATTCTAACTCATTCAGCTGTACTGTTATCTCTTTACTAGCCCGAGTCAAGTGATAGATAAGCATCTTAATAGCCTACCAAGCCCTATATTCAATCCTAACAGAAAGATGGCAAGGCTTACTATAGACAGTCCTAAAAGGTGACATATCTAAGAAAATCTTAAAGCTGTCCTATAAGCGGATTAAGCATTTGTAACTTTGTCGGTCCAATCCTTTCGGTTTTGCTTACAGTCCTTTCAAGAATCTACTTAATATGCATGTTGGACACTTCTACATGGCCATTAGTATGAGAATAATAATGGATAGCAAGTCTAGGGACTATAGAATACATGTTCAACAAAGCATCAAAAGATCCATTAGTGAGGTGGGTACTTTGATCAATAATAATAGCATGGGGCATGCCAAATCTAGCAAAAATGGTCTACTGAAGGAATTTCACAATCCTTTAGTGTCATTGGTCCTAGTAGGGATGACCTTCACCAACTCAGAAACATAGTTCACAATTAGCAAAATATACTAGTTTTCAGAAGAAGATGGAAATGGTCCCATGAAATCTATACCCAAAAATGTCCACTATAATGATGGGATGAAGTGACATCATGTCTCTCTTACTAATCCCACCTAACTATTGACACCTAAGGCAATTCTTAAAATGTTCAAAGCATCCCTAAACAAGGTAGACCAATAAAAACTACATTAAAGAACTTTGGTTGCTTATTTTTTCTCACTGAAATGTCGCCTCCCTCACATGCTTGGTCATGGCATAATAAAATGATAGTATAACCTCATGGTCGTGAATAAATCTTCTAAAGATTTGGTCAGAACAACATTTAAATAAGTAAGGGACATTCCAAATACAAAATTTCATAAGGTGGAGGAATCAATCTCTATCATTCTTAGTCCAACCCTTAGGAATCCTACCAGATACTAAATAATTTACAATGTCAGCATACTAAGAGTTAGGATGGACTGCAAAAGTTGCTCATTAGGAAAAGCATTCAGAAATATATTATGCAAGCTTTATATCACAAATAATTCTAGACTAGTGGTCAGCAACTAAATTCTCAGAACCTTATCTCTAATCTCATAATTAAATTCTTGTAAAAGCAGTGATCCCTCTTGGAAAAAAAAGTACTTAAGAGTAGAGTGATCAGTATAAACAATGACATGAGACCCAATCAGGTAAGGTCTAAACTTCTCAAAGTGAAAATCACAACCAAAAAAAAAAAAAAAATCTTCCTCAGTGACAATGTAGTTTAGCTGGGCATCATTCAAAGTATGATTGGCATAATAAATAACATGGGATTTATTATCAACACATTGCCCTAAAACGATCCCAACAGCATAATCAGATGCACCACGCATTAATTCAAAGGGTTCTCCCCAGATGGGAGGATGGAGAACGGGAGTAGAGGTTAACGTTTCCTCAAGCTTAGTAAATGCCACATAACACTCCTTAAAGAAGTAAAATGACACATCCTTAGCTAAAAGATTGGTCAAAGACTTAGCTATCTTACTAAGTCCCTAATGAAGTGACGAAAAAAGTCAACATCTCTAAGAAAAGACCTTATTTCTTTCGCACAAGTGGAAGGGAGAAGGTTAATGATCAAATTAGTCTTGGACTTATTAGCTTTAGTTCCATCTCTAGAAATGACATGGCCTAAGACTATTTTCTTTTTCACCGTAAAATGACATTTCTCCTAATTCAAAGTCAGATTTTTCTTCCTATGCCTTTGCAGCACTTTACTCAAATTGGAAAAACAATATCAAAGGTTGACCTAAACACGAAGAAGTTATCCATGAAAATTTCTGTGCACTGGTCAACTAAATCTGAACAAATAGAAATCATGCACTTTTGAAAGGTAGCGGGGGCATTACAAAATCCTAAAGACATTCTCCTAAAGGCACATGTATTGAAAGGATATGTGAAAGCAGTCTTCCTTGGGAGCAATAGAAATCTAAGTATAGCCAGAATATCAATCTAAATAGCAATAAAAAGATTGTCCAGCTAAACTCTTTAACATCTTATTGAGAAAGGGAAGGGGAAAATGGTCTTTCTTAGCGACAATACTTAATTTTTTTATAATCAATGTAAACATGCCACCCACATTGGACTCGAGTTGCGATGTTGGACTAATTTGGAAACAATGGGTAACCTTAAAGCTAAACCATTTGAAGTCTTGGGAACTAACTTATTCTTGTCATTCCTAATCACAATAATATCGGTCTTCTTAGGGACAACTTGAACAGAACTAACACACTTGCTATCAGAAATAGAATAAATAATCCCATGGTCTAGCCACTTAAACACTTTTTTCATGGCTACTTCTTGTAAGGTCATGTTCAAACGCTTTTGATGGTTATGATAAGGCTTAGCATTGTCTATCAAATGGAGACTATGTTGCATAGTCGAGGGACTTATACCCTTAATGTCCCCTAAAGTCCAACCTATAGCTTCTTTATTCTCTCTAAGTATGGTAATCAGTTTTTCTTAGGTCCTGGTCTAGGTTAGAAGCAATAATCACAGATAAAGATTCATTGGTTCCTAAAGATTTTTCAATTCAAGAGAAGCAAGGGGGGAATCCAACTCAAAAGCAAAAGCAATCAGACAATCAACAACAGAGTGCAAGTCATCAAATTTAAACACATCATATTCAGGCTCATTAGCAATTAGAAAAAACTTATACTCAGCAGTAAACATGTTATCAAACTCACCATCAAATATAGAGTCCTCTACCTAGTCAACTGTAGAAGTCTCCATATCATCAAAACTAGAAGGTTGTCTTTGCAAATTAAAGATGTTCAACTCTCAAGTTAAATTCTCAAAAGACAGTCTCATAGTACCATTTTTATAGTTAATCAGAGCAATTGACATTAGTCAAGAAAGGACGCCATAGAATGACAAAGACCTGGCTAGCAGTATTAACTACATTCTCAGTCTCAAGTATAACAAAGTCTACTGGGTAAATAAATTCACCCAGCTTAATCATCACATCCTCGACCATACGCCTAGGCAACTTGTCGATCTATCAGCTAACTGGATGACCATCTTGGTAAGTTTCACCTCACTTAACTCTAACTTCTCATACTCAATAAAGGGTAACAAATTAACACTGATCCCTAAGTTAAGCAATGTCCTATGAATGAGCTGGTCCTCTATGACTGTAGAAATAGTAGGGAACCAGGGTCCTTGTAGTTCACTGGGATCTGCTAGGAATGATAGAATTAGCACCAGAAGCTACGAAAGCCTTCTTAGGAATACTAATGGCTCTCTTAGTAGAGCACAAATCCTTTAAAACCTAATATAAGGAGGCATTTGCTGAATAGCATCAAGCAAAAGAATGTTGCTTTTGACTTAATAGAAGATCTCCCTTATCTTATCAACATGAGTCTAGTGTTTCTTTTAAGCCTATGGGAGAAAGGAGGTACATAGTTATGTACTCGCTCAATAGCAGAAGAACAAGGAGCAGTATCCTTAGGAGATGAGGGATCAATTGAATCAGCTAAATCTTTCTCCTTAGACGTCTCTTTATCAGAAGATGGGTCAAAAGGAAGAGGATCATTAGAAGCATCATTAGGGACACCATCAGTAGTATCCTATGACTTTATTGGATGAACCAGTTTATGGAGAAAAAGAAGAGGAAAAAGATGAATTTTGAAAGAAAAAAAAAGTGTGAGGGTATTTGCATGTTTCTTTACAATTTTTCACTTGATTATCAATCTCTCGACCTGATCTAAGAGATATAATTACATTCACGTTCGTCACAGACTTACTAGGGTTGGCTCCAAAAGAAGAAGATGAGGCATGACCCTTAGGGTTTACCTCTAGTTGAGTAGGAAAAGTACCCGACTCCTTAGTAGATGATGCTAATTGAGAAAATTATTCAGTCATTATTCTCATCATCTTTTCGATACTAGCATTAAGCATTTAATTCTTCTTTTAATCTTATCAATGTCAGTGTAACTAGGAGGAGGTTGAATCTGAGCAACAAGAGGTGGCGGTCTAGATGCACTAGGTACACCTTGAAAAATTAGTTTATGATAAGAATTAGAAAGATGGAAGATGGGTTGGGAGTTGTTTCTAGGAATCAGCTTTCTTCCTTATTCATTCTATCAGAAAAAGAGGGTAGATCATGTGTCCTGACCTTTGCTTCTCTGTCGTTGACCTTTGCTTCAATGCCGCATTCGCTTCACTGTGGTGTCTAACTTGACTCACGACGACCACTTGTCTTCATCTTCACTGTCGATATACTTCTCAATTCATTGTACCATCAACATTGCTCCATTAACGACCTCTGCTCTTCATTTTCCCTACTTTCACATACCCTAATTGGTCAAAGAGAGAGGATGGAGGCAAGATCTGCTCCATCATCACAATTAAGCATGTTCTGGATGCAATTGTTAATTTTTCATTCTTGATCTATGATCTACTGAATCCATGGTTGTTGAGGTTGCCTAAATTCTTCTGATGGGTAAATCCATGGTTGAACAAATATTGAGTTCTTCAATTTCTTTTTTTTCCCCCCTTGGATGTGTAGATCATTCTCTTGATGTCATATGAAAACATATGGTTCTTCAATTTTATTTTTATTTTTTTGTTGAATGAATATTGCAATTGTTGATCAAATACAAGGGTTTGTGTTTAGTTGCTCAATTTTCACTCTCTTTTTGGATTGTTCAATTTCTCCTGATATGTTTGACCAATTCATGAGATGAGATAGAGATTATGTGTTTTTTATTAAAAATTAACTGCAAACATGGTTTGATTCCACATCTCACATCCAAATCATCAGGATGAGAACCAGATTCCATTCTGATTCTCCACCAAACGCACCCAAAAAAAAAGATTCAAGTTCCATTCTTCACCCCCAGATATCATTCCGTGATTCCATTCCACTCTATTTTTCCATATGAAATACCTCCTTGTGTTATCTAATTCCTTCCTCAACAAAAGTTTTATTTTGTTAGTTAATCAAAGCTGTCATCTAAAAAAAATTTGGGGGCCAAATTGCTCTCTCTACATCTCAATAGTGTTGGCAAAAATTCAGGTTCGGGTCGAATTCGAGTCGGACAAAGCCAAAATTTGGACAAAAAATTGATGCCTCATACCTGGCTTTTTTCGGGTTGGACAATTCAGACAAGGCTAAATTCGGGTCAAAATCAGGTTCGGATAATAGAAATATGAAAAATGTTGTGTTCGGATTTAAAATTCGGACAAAACTTTGTCACTATACCTGATGTTTTCAGGTCAGGCAAATTTGAATATTCGGATCGGACAACTTTTTGTCAACTCTACATCTCAAGATTAGGGATGGGAGTTGCACCCAAACCGGAAAAATCCACCCCGAACCCGCTCCATTTACAATGGGTATAGGTACGAAAAATTGGAAAAAAATAGTATGGGACGAGTACACTGAAAGCGAGTATGAGTATGAGTACGAGTACGGGTATAGGCATCACTCGCCCCATACCCATACCAGCTACGTACCCGAATTTTTTGGGGGGTAAATAAATTGTTGAGTAGAGTTTTGAACTTTGAACATTGTTAGTTTATTTATAGAAAAAACTACATACAGTAACCCATTCCCAACTATGCAATGCATCCATTTATGTCGCTTATTTACTATACAGATATATAAAGTCACATGACTCATGACTTGCAAATTTAAAATTCTAGCTCATTTGTTGTCTCCCTCACTCTCTCATTTCAATCATCTCTATAATGCAGTTTTTTATTTATGAGTTAAGCATAAACTATTGAATCCAACAGGTATTGTGTTTCTTTAGAATATTTTGCCTTGTTGAATTTAGTTTTATGAATTTCTTTAGGTAAAAGAAATTATCGTACCCAATGGATATTATATTGTAATATACATATATACCCGAATAAAATTCAAAATACCTGATGATTATGGGTATGGGGATAGATTTTGAAAACTTTATGGGTATAGGTATGGAGATGACTTTTGAAAGTGGGTATGGGTGCGGGTATAGCTCCACCCATCCCGCGCCTACCTCACGCCATCCCTACTCAAGATGGGATGATTTATTTTGGAATTTCTCAAGAAAGTAGTATATATATTAATTAAATATTGTTGTATTTTGACTTTGATATACTACATTACAAGCAAACAAAGAGTATTTAGCATTAGTTCATTTTTATGTGAATATGATACAAAAGTTGATAAAACATAAAGAACAATATTTATGGGATTTAATATGCATAGGATTTAAACCTAACTCCATAGCTTCAACTCATAGGGATTTTACCAATTGACCAACAAAGGTTGGTTCAAACGGAATTTATGTGAATATGATACAAAAGTTGATAGAACATAAAGAACAATATTTATAGGATTTAACATATACGGGATTTAAACCTGGCTCCATAGCTTTAACTCATAGAAATTCTACCAATTCACCAGTATAGGTTGGCTCAAGTGGCCGTTAAATAAGATCTCGAGTTTTAGTCTTGAAAATAAAAAAAAAACTGTGATAGAAGAGCTCTATCTTTTATTGAGCTAATGGTAATTCAACTCTAAAGAAATGAGAGATTCAAGATTAAAAAAGAGAGAGAGAGAGAGAGATTCTACCAATTCAACCAATTCAACAATTGAACCCACAAAGGAAAATTTACACGAGGGTCGCACATCAAAAAGCCTTCAACCAACTCATTTTTTTTTGCAACTAATGAGTGTTGCTTTTGGAGGGAAAAACAAGTGAGTGAAAAAGCAAAAACAAGTGCAATTACTAAAATACCCTTAATAAGTTGAACCTCCCTCTCTCTCTACTTGGGTTGTCACGTTCTCTCTCCACCAAAACTTGGAAGCAAAAGCAGAGGCTCGATTTGCGCCATAGCCCAAATCGAGGGTTTGTGCGAAGTACATAGATGTGCTTTCTCTCTCTCTTAATCTCTCCCCTTAATTGAATCTACTCGTAAAAATGTATGGTAGTGAGCAATTGTGCTTCAAAATTGAGGAAAATCTTGCCCCCAATTTTTTCTGTGAAGTGTGAATGTGGGAGAAGAAGTGGGTGAGGCAAGGTGCGTAGGTGTAGGTCAGAGAAAGTGCAGAGGGAGGCTTGGACTTGGGCTTGGAGTGTTTGATGATGATGGATACCCAACAATGGAGATCAGCCGTGAACTCGGAGGGAGAAGGGGAACATCTAATGGTGGCAGACGACTGCAAGTAGAGTGGTAAACAAGAGGTATGTGAAATATTATTTTAACTTTAAGAGTTTGGTATGTGGAATGACGTTGTGGCGAATGTTTTAGGCTGTAGGAAGGGTAAATGTTTGGGGTTTAATGTATGCCATGTTTTTGGTCACCGTTTACCATGCTATCATAAGAGTAGTTATTGCGTGAACCCAATTGCATGGGTGGCCGAGGGGATGCAGGAGGGTGGGATTGGGGGTCATTCTCCTCTAAGGAAGATAATGTTGTTAAAACCCATATTGACTACGAACAAAGCAGTGGTAAACCAGGGAAAATGTGGTGTTCACCATGGTAGAAATAGTGTACTGAATAGGTACGCCGATAACAGTGACGTTGGCGACTCTTATTATGTTGCAGTGAGTGTAGATCATGGTAGTGATGTTGAACTAAATAGGTAAATCAAGGGAAATGACCTATTGTAGGTGAGGTACATAGATGCTGGTGATTATAGTGTGACAGAGGTGCACATGTAAAAGTTGCTTAGATTGTAACCATTAAAATGAACGCGATGCACTGAGCTACATCAAGTTGTAATGATTGCATGACGTAGTAAACATGATGACTCCTTTGGTAAATGGCGGAAAGACAATTTATGTGAAGCCCCTCCCCAATTAAGTATGACTACAACTGCATTGTACAGTGTACAGGTGTTGACTAAAAATTTACTGTCACTGAGGTCCAGAGTTAAATGATGCATTGTTTAGTTTGTGAATCTATGATGCAATAAATGTATACCGTGGTAAACATGATGGAATACTTTGCTAAACGGTAGGAAGGATTTTGTATACAAATCTCATCCCATGTTGGGCGAATCATGGGGGAAGGGAATGTTACTGTGTACTAATTTAATATGATGTGTAATGTGTTTGTTTCGATTTATGTGTTACAGATATTTGGAATGGAGTTGCGTAGCAGACAGAAATGAAATTGAAGCCCCATTGCAGAAGCGGCACATAATGAAAGCGAGAAAAGTGAATTTGCTTATAAGAATGAGGAAAGTGGCAGTGGCACGAGCAGCCTGTTAGTGTCGTTTGAGGAGGAAGAAGGTACAAGCAACAGTGGGAACTTGGGGGGAAGACGCGATCGAAGAATAGGAATCTTATTTACTACTACGGTCTTCTTGTCATTTTAGAATGTCGATTAAGTGTCCTTTACTATTGTCTTCGCCCTCTCTTTATGTGCTATTATTACTCTGTATTTATGTTCACAATTGTATATCCCTTGTTAGTAATCCTAACTCTAGTCCACTTGAAATTATTTACGCCGAACTTCATTATATTTAACCCCTCTGTATACTGAAATGTTTATGTATGCCGCGATGTTATCAACCGTTTACCAAGGTAAGAACTACATGATAAGCGGTAAACCACATGATTCATATAATGTATGACCATGTAGAGCTTGACCCAATGCTGCAACCTGCATGTCATTCACAGACAAAGTTACTGTGGATACACTTTCGGACCAACCGCCTCCAGTCCAGCTCACAGGGACAATTTACAGTGGGAAACTTCTCCCTCGAAAATAGTAAAGCATGGATTAGTTGTGTACCAGTAAGCAACCACGTTCAGTTTACCACCACCCCTATTCGGTGGCTTCCTCGGGAACATTCAAACAGTAAATCACAATCAGGTTACTAGTTTCTGAACTAACAATGAGTTTACTCATTTGAAAGCACGCTTTACCAGGGTCAACTTATTGCTTCCGTTGGGTGAACATGGAAGGCGATCTGCAGCCATTCAACCTGTAAAGATTGAGTTGAAGATGAAGCAAACATGTTGGTTGTCCTGTGATATCTAGCCACTATCACTACCACAGAAAACATAGACCACAATCACCAACACTGAGGACACCTATTATATCTTAGGGTAACCAACAAATCTGTGTATCAATGAAATTCTACAACACAATCTCATGTTTTGCTTGGGCTCGGAACATAGGAACCATCCAATAAATCTTCAATATCCACAATATCACCTTCATAACTTGCATCAAAATCAGTACGGGGATTACGACAGGTGTGCTTCGTGTGTCCAACTTCGCTGTATTTTGAACACCTCCTAGATTTTGTGCCCGACATTTGTGACTCCATGCATTTGTACACACCTCCCAAGCACTCAACAATCGTTTCCAAGAACCACTGTCACTCTTCAATTTTCTCACCACACCCTATACCATATGCAAAATTGAAAAGATGGGTGTCTGCATCAAGCGCGCAGGGCGCAAGCAATGTCCCCTTGTAAGGTCCGCTAAGATAGGTGTACCAGATGTCACAACAACGACTACTGCACTAGTCAATCAGTCAACCATCTTCCCAATTACCCTACACATCATACAATAATAATTTTTTGTCATCGCAACCAATAATGCATCAATTACTGCATAGAAGTATATAATAAGAGTCGCCAACACCACTGCTCTCGGTGTAACTATTCAAGACACTATGTCTACCATGGTGAACATCACATTTTCCCTAGCTTACCACTGCTTTGTTCGTAGTCAATGTGGGTTTTAACAACATTATCTTCCTTAGAGGGGAATGACCCCCAATCCCACCCTCCTGCATCCCCCCGGCTACCGATGTAATTGGGTTCACGTAACAAATACTCTTATAATAGCATGGTAAACGGTGACCAAAAATATGGCATACATTAAACCCTAGACATTTACCCTTCCTACAGCCTAAAGCATTCACCACAACGTCATTCCACATACCAAACTCTTAAAGTTAAAACAATATTTCACATACCTATTGTTTACCACTCTGCTTGCGGTCTTCTACCACCATTAGATGTTTGAACCCTTCTCCTTCTGATTTCACAGCTGATCTCAAATGTCAGGTATCCATCATCATCAAACACTCCAAGCTCAATCCAAGCCTCCCTGTGCACTTTCTATGACCTAGACCTACGCACCTTGCCTCACCCACTTCTTCTCCCACATTCACGCTTCACAGAAAAACTTGGGGGCAAGATTTCCCTCAATTTTGAAGTATAATTGCTCACTACCACACACTTTCAGAAGTAGATTCAATTAAGGGGAGAGATTAAGAGAGAGAGAAAGCACATCTATGTACTTCGCACAAACCCTCGATTTAGGCTAGCCCATGTTTTTGCTTGCAGGTTTTGGTGGAGAGAGAAAGTGACAACCCAGGTAGAGAGAGAGGGAGATTTAACTCATTAAAAATATTTTAATAATTACACTTACCTTTTTTTTTTTTATTTACTTATTTTTTTCTTTAAAAACAACACTCATTTATTGCCAAAAAAAAAAAATGAATTGGTTGCAGAATTTTTGATGTGTGATCCTCCCGTAAATTTCCCACCCACAAAACCGACCATTTTGCTGCACATAAGGGTGGCCGCAAATTGAAGTATGTTTCGTTGTTACGGAACACACTTGCTAGCGACTTCCCCACCCCAACCCATCGCCACTTTGCGGTCTTCACTTCTGCCGTCTCTCTTTCTCTCTCTTCGAAGCACCAACACAGCAACAATGGCGGAAGAACTGCCATTGCCATTGCCTTTGCCTTTGCCTTTGCCTTTGCCAGTAACGTCTGACACCTCCTCTCTTTGCCTCAACCGAAGTAGCAGCGACGACGACCAACACCATCTCGGCAACAACAGCAGACAAAAACAAACTTTTACTCTCTCTCCTCCTTTGCCTGCAACTCGCGAAGCCCCCGTTAATGGAAGCCATGAAACTCGCTTCGTCGATGAGCAATCGATCATTCGCTCTCTCAAGAAGCCGAAGCGGTCTCCGAGTCCTGAAAATCCCACGTCATTTGTGCAAGAAATTGAGACAGATGAGGAGAGAGGAAAATTCCCGGAAAATATCGAGGGTTTCCGTGGCTCTTGCGAGGATTCTCGTGTTTCTGAGGGGGTGGCAACTGAAACTTCTGGAGGTAATCTTGAATTTGTTCAAATTTCTGATCAGCTGTTGAATTTTGATGATGGCAATGAATTGGAAGGTTCTAAACTCGAGAAAAAGAAACTCAATTCTGGGGAAAATGAGGTAAGCGTTGAGTGTGTTGAACATAACGATGGATTCTGTGCTGTGGAGAGAGAAGATATCTCAAATTTCGAGGCATTGGGTGCCTCTTGCAAGAATTGTCCAGAAAAGCAATCCGTTGAATTTGAATCGGAGAGAAAGAGTGGGAATTTTGAGGAAAACGGCTCAATAGTTGGCTTTTGTGGGCATGGTTCAGAAAATCAATCTGTTATAGATGAAGCCATAGAGGGAAACCTGTTGAATGCTGACCATAACTATGAAGTTGGTGAATCCGAATCGGAGGAAAGTTTCAATGGTGATGCCTTAGCTTGTTCACAGAAGACTGACCTGAGTAACCAAACAGCTGCAGTTGATAGTTCTAAGATTGTTGCTACTGGGGCTTCAAATGGTGGAGCCAGAAAGTTTGTGTACTCCAGAAAAGAGATGGAGGAGTTGAGGTTTGTGAATGTTAAGGCGCAGAAAAAATTATGGCAAGAGATACACAATGGCCTTCAAAAAACCGTAAAGAGAGAGTATGATGAGCTGGGTAACTTTAGGAAGCATCAGAAGCATGTGAATCGCCACCAAAATGCTGATATGAGGGACTACAATGCTCAAGGAATTTTGGGTATGTGCTTCATTGCCCATTTGATGTTCAATTTTGGCTTTGTTAGTTCAATTTTTAGCAAGCAGTTTTGCCTTAGGATGCATCTTGTTCTGGCTGTTTTTAGTTTGGTGTTATTCTGTTGCTTTGTGATTCCATTGGCCAGCAGGTAGTGATGGAAACATTGGGGTTTAAAGTTTTCTTGAATGATATCATGGTGTTCGTTCTATTTATCTGTGGATTTGAGTATCTTACAAGATTATTCGAGTTGGGTATGTCTTGCAATCTTTGTTTGTCATTGTAGTAAGATTTGAGGGCATGTGTTTCCAACGTGAGGAGTGTTAGCGATTGTGTTTACTGGAAATGTAATCGTTTTTTTTTGTTTTGTTTTGGGTGACTCTATAATGTTAGAAATTTAACTTTTGTTTAAAAGACCATCCGACTATTGCTTCCTCCATTTAAACACTCACTCAAGCCCTCTTTCTCTAAACCAAAACCCAAAAAAGTACACTACCTCTTCCTGCAACATCATCTCATAGTCAGAGAAGTATGGGTTCTATCTGATCCCTCTCCCTCTAAACCAAAGACCCTAACAATTACAATTCCTCGTCCCACAATTACATCGCAAAACCCCTGTCGCACAACCCCTTTCCTGCTTCCTTCCATCATTAATGTGTTCTACATGCTTCTTTCCTCCATTAAAACATTCAAAATATCTCTACTGCTTCCTTCATTTAAACATTGAACATGTTTCTTTCCTCCATTAAACCCCTTGCTCAATCCCTCTCTCTCTCAACCAAAGATCCTAGAAATTACAATACCTCCTCCTACAATTACATACCTCTCATAATTGGAGAAATATGGCATGATCTTAAGGGCATGGGTATGGATCTGAGTTGTTGAAGATGGCATATTTTGGATTCATTTTGGTCAAAATTAGCTGAGATTCAAAATTCCCAAATCAATTTTACATTTTCTCATATATTCAAGCTCAATTTTATTGTTGGGGTTTCGGAAAAAACCCTAGGTTTTGAGGTCTTCAGTTGGTGGAAGAAGTGTTTGAAGAGAAAAGGATATCACCTCTTTCAATTTTGCTTCCCAACTTTTAAGATCTTTTTCCTTTTCTTTTTCTCTTGCTTTTAACTAAACATTCAAAAGATAATTAAGAAACATAATATCACCTGTTGTTACCGGTTAAAAATTGGATAAGTGGCATTTCAACACCCACTTAAAAACATGAGTGGCACATATAAGTATCAAAACAACTTAGTGGCATTTTTGAATAATTTGAAAACTTCAGTGGTAGTTTTGATCAAAAACTTGTACAAAGTACAATGTATAATCATATTTTTGAGTTATAAAAGCTAAAATTCTGAATGAATATAGTTTTGGATTTTCATTACCAACTGTGGCTATGCACATTGCAGGTCTATTCTAACGCCTTGGGCTTAAAAACCAAAATCTTCATGACATTTATGATGATTGGAAACTTTTGAGAAATTTCTATTCCTTCATGTTGGCATCGTAGTACATATTTGAATTTATCTCTGAAAGATTTTCCATTTAAACAAGTGATATACTTGGTTCATCTGTATCACTTGAATAACTGCAACCACTACTGCTATTTGTCATCCTTTTCTGATTGGTGAGTTGGTGAAAATAAAGAGGTTTCAGAATATCTGGGACACAAAGACTGTCTTAGATTGTAGTAGAATTCTTAGTTTTAAAAAGCGCGAGGCGCACTAAGGCACATAGGGTCCCAAAGCGTGAGATGCAAGGCGCGAGGCGAAGGCGCACGCATCATGGATGCGAGCGCACTTCTGTGCAAAATTTTTTTTAAGTATTTCATATTTTACAAAGCATATTTTGCAGAAACAAGTTAAATAAATGCATTAAAAATGTGATTGGAGATCAATATGACCACCAACACCGCAAATAACTTTAAGATGTGATATCTTATCATCGTAATTCCCCAATTCACGTACTTGCGGCACAATTTTAGCTCAGCTTTTAGCTCCCAAGGAAGGAAAAGAAGAAAAAAAGTAAAGGCAAGGCTAAGAAAAAGAAGAAAAAGGGGAAATATATAGCCTCGCATCCTTGAGGCGCACCTTATCCCCTCCGAAGTGCTGACCCAGTAGCCTCACGCCGAGGCACGCCAAGCGGGCTTTTTAAAACTAAGGTAGAATTGAACTGGGGGTGTCATCACATGATTTTGAACTGCTATTATACTGGATTAAGCTGCAGTATTAGTCCCAGAATTATCGCGTAATTTGCCATTACTCATGGTAATTGTATGCCTATGTGTTATAATGATGTTATTACTGTTTTTGATGTTCTTCAATCGGTAGGGAATTCAAGAGTGCCATATTGTACATGATGACTGCAGCAAAGATAACTACACTTGCTTATGCTACATTTATATATTTTGTTATGAGAGTTCTTTAGTATTTAGTTTATCGGGCTCTTCTTTTACCCTGCATTTAAGAAGGTGTTTTGGGAATTTTCTCTGAAATATTATGTTTATGCAGATGTAATTCATGCTTAACAACTTCTCAACTAAAATCAGTTTGAATTATTGCCCGCTTCTTAAACAACCTTGTGTGTATGACTCTCTGTCATTCTGGATCTACACAAAGGAAGCTCATCTGAGGGGCCATAAACCTGAAGGTACAGGGAAGATTTTAAGGTCATAATATCTCTATTATTGGAAAGCCTAAAGGCTTCGCTTTGTTTGCATGCGAACTGTTTTTATCAGAAAATCCACTTTCTCATAAACTGCTATGTTCTCTTTTCCAAGTTCCATAGAAATATCCGAACTGTCCTTCCTGTGTGCCCATTGAGTGTTCTTAATTTTTGGCTTCACTTTATCTCCTTTCTTCTTCTTCTTCTTCTTCTTCTTCTTCTTCTTCTTCTTCTTCTAATTGGGTGAGGTTGGGTGGAGTGGAGGCTGGGGATGGCAGCTGGGGGTAGTGACTGATAAGTCTGAGATGGTATTGTTAAATCGATGACATTAACTGTTATTGACTCTTACCATGATTTTTTTTACTCCTTTAATCCTTACATCAGTGAAGATTGGGTTGAGCATGAAATGTTGTTTTCTTTTCGTCGTCTTGAATCTCATCAGTATTCAACTTTTTGGTCGAGGCATAGTAATCTGATGACATCTTATCTTGCTTCTATCATTCTATGCACCCTTGTTCTTGTTTATGTTTTGTGAGTATATTCTGTCTTACATCTTTTTCTCCCCTTGGCCACTCCTTATACTTATCACTCTCATTTCAAGTTGTGTATTTTTCCTCTGCCTACAAATATGCTTTCATGGGGAAACTGGACACCTTGGTGGGTAGGAGAGAAGGGAAGGGCAAGCATCCCTCTTCCTAATGCCTTTGAATTCTGCAGCCCTTAATTGGGGTACCCATCTCTTTGGTTATTTGGCTTGATCAGCTTCTTCGTGTTCTGCGTAAATTTTTCTAGACACTTCACCTTAGATGATAATTCACCACCACCACCACCACCACCACCACCACCGCCGCCACCTCCCAATATGGGTCCCGCTTTTGTGGGGTCTGGGGAGATCTAGATGTAGGCAACCTTACCTCCACCAGCATCTCTGCCCGTAGAGAGGCTGAATCCAAGAGACACCTTATATGATAATTCATGCTTTCTAAATCAGACTTTGGGGAAGAAAATCTTTATGGCTTTTCTGTCTAAGTTATTGTCTATGATGCTTCTCCATCGTCGTGTCAATTTGATTGCTCAGTTTCTTTTGCCACAGGTATGGTTGCTGCAGGTGGAAGAAGGATTTATCCGAATGTTTTTGTATATTGAAGAAAGAGGATATCTAACTACTAAAGCGGATTCATTCACATTTGATGTTGATTCCTGATCACTTAAGAGTATAGTTGTAAGCATTGGTTCAAATTGTGTGAAGGCACTTGTATAGAGTTCTGCACAGGGGAATCTTTGCACTTTGCGATTGCTTTTTAGTGTATAAAAACAAAAATTGTGGATGAAATTTTACAGTTACTTTGTGCAGTTGACTCCCAAATTTTTTAATATCTAGCTAGTTGAATTATTGATGATTCATTGGTTCATTCCCATAATTTTCTGTTGCAATCTGTCATTTGTCAATTCCTTGAGCTGTTGTCCGTTTGCTAAACTTATGGTTCCCTTCAGGAGAATCATTTTTAGAAGGCCCAAGTTGTGACGCTGAAACCATGAGTTCGATGGACTTGACTTGCAATGCATCCAACAATGAGGACAGTAATGATTTGGGGGAAGAGTGTAGTGAACAGGAAGAGAGCAGTGATGAATATGAGAGCATCCAACGGCCAGCTTTTTTGGTTGAAGGTGAACCAGATTTTGAATCTGGACCTCCAGAGGATGGATTAGAATACCTTAGGCGCGTCAGGTACTTTTCGTGGTCTCTCGGTGCTTCTGTGTTTTCTCTATCTCCTTACATGATCTCCTCCTTCGGCAGATTTTATCTGTAGTCTATTTCAATGCGTACACATTGAACTTCAATGAAAAAATGATGCAAGTAGCAAGTTAAGTCCCCATTTTGACATCTCCTACAAGTCTTTTGATCTTTTTAATTTAGGATTAGGTCTGAAGCCTGTTCTATCTGATGAGGTCTATCTTTCTGACAATCCTTCCTGCCTTGTTTAGGTGTTCATGTTTAAAAAGGTTTCCCAAGCCATTGCTCCCAAGCCTCTCCGTTTTCTCACACCACTGTAAAGGACTGTCTATCTTTAGTCTTTTTTTAATTTCAGTTTGGTTTTTTCTGCCCTGAATGGCCAATATGGAACCACAATGTGGGCATTTTATCTGATGCAGAATTCTCTGTCTATGAGGCTAAGATAATTTTGGCTAGCCTTTATGTGACTGTCTATTGCATAAACCTTTAAAATGACTTTGTGATGATTTGTTTCAGGCTTAATCAAGCACTATAGTGCTTTGTGATAGCCATTACATGTAATGACTATTACCTCTCACTATTCACATATAGGACGAACTCATGTCATATTTTCGCTTGGAAAAATGTTTTAACACCTTGCTTCTCTTAATAATAAATTTTAGGAACTTCTAAGACACCGTGCACCTTATCCTTGTGCATATTTGCCCCTCATCTGAACCAATTGTGCTGAGAAATCATTGTTATTGAGCTAGTTGCTGAAAGTCCACCTGGTGACTTGTTTGTCAACATCTTGTCTTGTTTGTCTATTTAAGGTCAACAGGCTTTCATCCTTATCAATCCCAAGATTTTCAGTTTCCCTCTGTATAGATTGCTGGGTGATTGATTTTCTGTTACCACCTCTTCCCCCCCCCCCCCGGGGGGCAGATATTCTGTTGTCATTTGTTTTCACTTGGTTAATTGTAGAGGTGGGAAAGTCTGATCCGACATGAACCCGAGTTGAAGTTACTGAGAGAAACCCTAACCTGAGACGAATTGAACCGATTTCGACTCGAAGTCGACACGATTTGACCGTTTAGCTTGAAAATATGTTATTTTTCAATTTTGAGTAGATTTAAACTATTCGCAAGGCTGACATGAAATTGACCCGTTTATTAAGTGGGTCAACCCGTTTATTAATTGTGAATCTAAGATTTCAGTCCCTCTGGTGTGACCAATTGATGCCAATTGGGTTACACGTTTTCAGTTAGTCTTGAATATTTTTAATTTACTTGAAAAGTCATTGTTTTATGAAAAAGCCATTTTTTAGTTTCTCTTTGCAGAGGAAACAAAAAAGGGGGTTTCTTTTAATTGTTGAGGTGAATTCCTTGTCATCTAGGTGGGAAGCTGCACATATTCCGAAGGTGAAGGTGGCCAAGATTGATAACAGTAAACTTAAACAGGAGCAGAGTGTCTACATGCCCAAGATCCCTAAGATTGAGGAGTGCCCCCCACATCTTGCTCCATCGAAGCAATGGGAGGATGAATTTCTTGCAGATTTTTCGGAGTTGAGGCTGGTATGTGTTTTCCCTCATTGTCTTTACCATCGTATGGTTGACCTGCTGGTAGCATGGTACCCCACCGGACTCTCCCACCAATGGAGCTGGGTTCAAAACTCAACTGGCCCATTTGGAAGAAAAGGGGGTTGGGGTGCCAAGGACCATCAATCCCATCCCCCCCCCCCCCAACCCAATTAGGTGACACTAGAGGTGTATCCCAACCGAGCCAGACCCAAGTTTGAGCTAAAGTTTGACCGAGCCAAGTATTTAGCTGAGCCGAGCCTGAACTTTGATATGAATCTTTTCAATTACATGATTCAAATCCAATCTTCATGAATCAACTCAAAATTTATTGAAAGTGCTTAATTTAAAATATTGTTACTACCAAGCCAATGCAAAAATTTTCAAATACTATATGCTTTAATATTGAAATATGGATATCCAGTATGAAGTCTGAAGCATAACCATGAAACGTCGGCCACTTCCTACCCAAAATAGCTAAAACGAACTCAATCAAGCCATGCTGAACACCATTAGGCTTGCGCTTGGCCAAACTGGAGCAAATGCCAAGCTCTGGTAAAGTGAGTTTGAAGCTGAGGGTCCATTGAGCCAGTTTGGCCCTTTTACAGCCCTAGGCGACATTGTAAGTGATAGGACCCTAGAAACCCCTGTCCCTTTTTTTCGATGGGACTCTTATATTGTTGCTAAGGTTGTGGTGATCTAGATTTTACTGGTTTCAGGCTCTATCTCGCCTCGGCAACACCTGTGATACAACTCTCTCTGACCCGCAATCGATTATTTTTGGTCCCAGTGAGCACAAAAATCATGTGTCTAAGAGCCGGTCATTGCTAGAGTTACCAAAGGGTGGTCCCACCCTATCTACAGTTCTGACTATGGAGCTGGCAACTAGGGTGGCAATGCTGAAAAGACATATAAGCTTGTTTGAGAATGCAAGCAATTTGTCAAATGACGACTGTGCTTGGCTCTTTGCTCTCTGTGCAGCGGTCGACACTCCTTTGGACGCTGATACTTGTGCTTCTCTGCGTTGTTTGCTTCGAAGGTGTGCCAAGTTGCGCGCTAAAAAATCTGAACTTGATGATGAGGTTGTCATGCTTAATATTTTGGCTACTATCTCCGGCAAATTTTTCAGGCAGTCTGAAAATTGAGTATTGTCTTGTCAAATTATTTTCTCCTACAAATGGATATGGTGCCCTATATCCATGGAGCGTGTCAATGGATTTCAGTTCTTGTGTAAGGTGATTTCATATGATAATCTTTGTGGCATTAAGTAGCAGGTTTTATGGTTTTCCTTCTGCAGATGGAAACCTTTTGGACTCGACACAACCGTAATTGTCTGTGGTTTTTGGTCAGTTTTCAATCTCAAGGGATTGGGGCTAATTACCTCCCACCTATATGCAATCGTTGAGGAAAACCCCAACCCAAGTGAAGGTTTTATGATTTGGGCACGAAAAGTGATGAAATATAATCGAAATAAAAGCTGAGAAAACAAGCTCAATAAATTTAACAAAATCACAAAAGGGTCGGTATCTAACCCATTTTTCTTTCATTTAGTTAGTTTAAATACCTACTTTAAAAGACCAAAAGGGTAGTTTAAATTTTTAATTCTCACAAAACATTTTTTTATCTTCGGACCCTCCCATCTTCCTACCGACCCGTTGCACCTGCGATTCCCCTTCGCACGTGCAGTGGGCTTCTAGACAAGTCATCTTACGAAACGGTAAAAGAACCTAGGAGGGGGTTGCCCTCATGTGAAAATGGACGTGTGATTTTGGTTTGCACTATAACATATACTGTTTGCGCCCATTTAGGTCATATTAGATCTAAGAAACTTAGATGTGAAAAAAATTAAGGGCCTGTTTAATTTTACGATAAAATACAGTTGTAAACTGTAAAAAAATGTAAGGAGCTGTAAGAAGTTGTAGAGAGTTGTAAGGAGCTGTAAGAGACTGTAAGAAGATGTAAGGAGTTATAAGATAATGTAAGGAGTTGTAAGAAGATGTAAAGAGTTGTAAGAAGATGTAAGGAGCTGCAAGAAGATGTAAGGATAGATGTAAGGAGTTGTTGAATTATTAAAGAGTTGTATAGTATAATTTGTAACAATTATGATATATTAGTCATATTTACGACTAAAATTTGATACCATCAGTAACAAAATATTTCTTAATATAATTGAAATGAAATATGTTTGTTTTACAAAGAACGTTTTGGATGAGAAATAATAATATTAAAATAATAAGCTTATTGAAAATAAACTATTAACTAATTAGTTACATAACAATAAAATATATTAAACCCCATAAATTTCGTCAAAAAAATTTCGTACACTTTAGGTGATTTTTTATATTTACATTAGTTTGATCCAATAAGCAAAGTATAACCCAAAAAAAAAATTTTTTTGATAAAATTGAATACAACTCTTAAAGCAAAATCCTATTTTAAGTAAACAATTTTAAATGCAAATGTATGGTCAATATTGTTCCCAAGAAATTTTATAAATAAACCCGTAAAACATTATTCATAAATGCTTAAAATACGAAAATTGTATTGTTATATTAAACAACCAAATATTAAATATTACCTTCCAAAATCAAAAAAAAAAAACAAAAGATGAGAATTTAAACGAGCAGGCAGGAGGGCGCAGAAATTTTAATGCCCAACACTAGTTTTGGCTAACTACTTTCTACTTTTCCTAAAGAAACCCATCCACCTTTGTATCAGCTGTAATGCTTTCGTCGCATACAGTTTGACAGTTTTTATATATGCTTCACACTTAAACATGAACAAAAGCTTTGTATTATAATTTTAAAAGTATGCTCACTTATTCTATCTAAAATAACATATATTATTCATGTCGAAACTCAAATAAAATTTACGTCGTTATATTATGTTTTTATGTTTATGTAAATATTATGTTCATAAGATATTTACAAATTTTGTATATTGACATCATAATTACAAAAATATGCATGTTTATGTAATTAAAATAAGTGAATGTTATAGAAAATATATATGGAATGGAAGGAGATGTAAGGATATGTAAGAAGATCTAAGGATTATATTAAGGATGTAAAGAGTTGTAAGGAGATATAAGAAGTTGTAAAGAGATGTAAATTCTTAGTTAAATTTTCAAAAATACGAAATAGAACAGAGCGTAAGAAGGAAAAAAATAGAAGGGAAAAAATGAAAAGAAAGTCAAATTTTTTCCCTTGTTTGAAATTTGAGCTTTGAACCGAGGAAATAAAACAAGGAAAAAGAAGTTCAAAACAATAGGCAAAATTCTAAACTCCAAACGCCCCCAGTTGCAGCACTGGTTGGAGCTCCAAACATCCCATTACTCAAAAAGAGGAAACTTGGAAAATGGCCGAAGTTGCAGCGTAGGTTTGGAGCTCCATTGAAACAATACCCAGTTGCAGTTGATTGATTGAATCAATGATGGTCATGATGAGAATGAAGGAGATGAAAGGGATGAGGAATTGAAGAAGATGAGAGGGATTACAAATTGAAGAGAGAGAGTACTGCGTGTACCTCCGACCTTCCACTTTCCTGCTCCGCATCACTCCCCAAGAGCCCATGTTGAACGCCTCAAACGCCAGGGTTCTCCGGTGGGTACATCAGTTAGCAGCGTCAACTCCACTGGCCGCAGCAACAATTGTCTTGCCCGTTCCTCTACTCCGTGAGCTCTTCCCCATCCCCTTCCTCTCTCTCTCTCTTTCGCTCTCTCTATATTCAACCCAGCTAACCCCCCCTCCCCCCCAAAAAAAGCCAACCTTATTTTTACGTGGCATTAGGGGCGAAGAGATTCAAATCAAGGGTTTTAGGTTGTAGTGGCTGGTGTTTGATAGCTATATTCACTAGGGAAGAGAAAAACTTTATGTGGGCAAGTTTCAGAAAAGCCGGGAAGCGTTCAGGGAAAAGAGGAACCTTTATTTTTGAGGTGGGGGTTGTCTGTTGTGTCTCTGATTTGGACTTTCAGCTTAGTTTAACATATTTTGCTTTTAGTTTCTGGGCATTTGAATTACTCATTGACAACATCTTTTGCAGGATTTATCCTTGATTTTGATTGCAGACATGGTCACTTCTATTTCATCTCCAAGAAATTTACATCCTTGGATGGTGGACATGGGGAGCAGGAGGGCAAAGATCTTGGTCCTTTGGACGGGGGTGGTCGAGGAATTTCAGAAAATGGGAATTTTTGCCACCCTGACTGGGGTGATCGAGGAATTTCGGGGCATTGGAAACAAGGGTTGGAAGATGTAGTCAAGGTCCTGGAGAGTGGTCCTTGGGGCCCTGCCATGGAGGCGGTTTTATCGGAAATTAATGAAAAGCCTCAGCAGGAGCTAGTCATTGCAGTGCTGAAGAGGCTGACGGATGTTAATGTAGCCTTAAACTACTTCCGTTGGACTGAGAGGCGGATTAACCAAGTGCATTGCCCTGAGGCATATAATAATCTCCTTATGGTAATGGCTAGAAGTAGGGATTTTGGTAATCTGGAAGAGGTATTGGAGGAAATGAGTCATGCTGGTTTTGGTCCTTCTACTGATACCTGTATTGAGTTTGTTTCATCATGTGTTAAATCTCATAGGTTGAATGATGCTTTCAATTTTATCCAAACTATGAGGAAATTCAAGTTCCGTCCTGCATTTTCGGCTTATACAACCCTTATTGGTGCCCTTTCTGTGGGCAACAGGCCTGATCTTATGCTTACTCTGCTTCGACAGATGCAAGAACTTGGTTATGAAGTTAGTGTGCACTTATTCACTACTATAATTCGAGTTTTTGCCCGGGAAGGGAGAGTTGATCCTGTTCTTTCTCTGCTAGATGAGATGAGGAGCAATGGTTTTGTGCCAGATGTTGTTCTCTATAATGTATGCATCGATTGCTTTGGGAAGCTGGGAAAGGTGGATATGGCCTGGAAGTTCTTTCATGAGATGAAAGCACACGGTATTATGCCAGACGATGTGACATATACTAGCATGATTGGGGTTTTGTGCAAAGCTAGTAGGCTTGATGAAGCAGAAGAGCTGTTCAATCAGATGGAAGATGGTCGTGAAGTCCCTTGTGCTTATGCGTATAACACCATGATTATGGGTTATGGCACAGCCGGAAAATTTGAACAGGCATATGGATTACTTGAGAGGCAAAAGGAAAGAGGCTGCATTCCGAATGTAATTGCATATAATTGCATTCTCACTTGTCTTGGTAAGAAAGGACAGGTGGAAGAAGCCTTGAGGCTGTTTGATGAGATGAAGAAAGATGCAACACCCAACCTTTCAACATATAATATTCTTATGGACATGCATTGTAGTAAAGGCAACATTGATGCTGCTTTTGAGTTGCAAAATGCCATGGAGGAAGCTGGATTGTTTCCTCATGTTACTACAGTAAACATTATGATCAATCGTCTAGCTAAGGCTCATAAGCTCAATGAAGCTTATGCAATATTTGAAGGGCTGGACCACAAACTTTGCACTCCAAATGCTATAACATTTGTTAGCTTAATAGATGGCTTAGGTAAGCATGGCAGAGTGGATGATGCATATAGGCTATATGAGAAAATGCTGGATTCTGGTCATGTTCCAGATGCCATTGTTTACACATCCCTCATAAAGAATTTCTTTAATGCCCGCAGGCCAGCCGACGGTCACAAGGTGTATAAAGAAATGCTTCGTAGTGGCTGTTCTCCTGACTTGACACTCCTTAATACTTATATGGACTGTGTTTTTAAAGCTGGTGAGGTTGATAAAGGCAGGGCATTGTTTGAGGAAATCAAGACCAAAGGGCTTGTTCCAGATGTGCGGAGCTATTCAATATTGATTCACGGACTTGTTAAAGCGGGTTTTGCACGTGAAACCTATCAGTTGTTTTATACAATGAAGGAACAAGGCTATATTCTGGATACTCGTGCATACAACATTGTCATAGATGGATTTTGCAAGTCAGGTAAGGTGAATAAGGCTTACCAATTGCTGGAGGAGATGAAAATGAATGGTCTTGCACCCACGATAGTCACTTATGGTGCTGTTATTGATGGGCTTGCTAAGATTGATAGGCTTGATGAGGCATACATGCTTTTTGAAGAAGCAAAATCAACCGCAATGGAGTTAAATGTTACTGTCTATAGTAGCCTGATTGATGGCTTTGGCAAAGTTGGTAGAATTGATGAAGCGTATCTTATTATGGAAGAAATGATGCAGAAAGGTTTGACAGCTAATGTGTATACATGGAATTGTCTGCTTAATGCACTGACCAAGGCGGAGGAAATCAATGAAGCTCTTGTCTGCTTTCAGTCAATGAAAGACATGAAATGCTCTCCAAATGCCATCACCTATAGCATCCTCATTGATGGTCTGTGTCGTGTTCGAAAATTCAACAAGGCCTTTGTTCTTCTGCAAGAGATGTCTAAGAAAGGACTAGAGCCGAGTGCAATAACTTACACTGCCATGATATCTGGGCTTGCAAAAGCTGGCAATGTAACAGAATCCTATGCACTCTTTAAGAAGTTTAAGGAAAAAGGAGGAAAGCTTGATTCAGCCTGCTATAACGCTACCGTAGAGGGATTAAGCATTGCGAACAGGGCTCTAGACGCATATATGCTTTTTGAAGAAGCTCGGCAAAAAGGTTTCAGCATCCATTCTAAAACTTGTCTTGTTCTGTTAGATGCATTGCATCGAGCTGAATGCCTCGAGCAGGCGGGAATTGTTGGTGCCATTCTGAAGGAAACAGCAAAGGCTCAGCATGCTTCACGGTCTTTCTGATTAGATCATCTTTGGCAAGCAACGTTGATGATTGAAGTTAAGGCAGTGCTTATGCTGTTCTGATTCAATGTTGAGCCATTTAGCATGCATACTCTGTCTACCAACCAGATCAACCTGATGGACTGATGGCATGTGTTGGCTGATGGGAAGGGGATCTGCCTCCTTGTCAGTAGTCGTTATACCAGGAAGCCAATCTTGAATGGTAGAGTGCGATCACCTGTGGACTGGATTTGTCATCTCATCCATTGTACAATATGGAACTGCTTCTGTAGCAGGTAATTTGGCTGGCTTGTCATATTTAGGAGTTTGAATTGCGAAATATGAAAGCCCTGATTACATTGAGAAGGAAAGGCATAATTGTTTTTTCCTTTCATTTTTAGATATTCTCTTCTCATATTTAACACACATCTACAAGTGTGGTTTCCAGAGGCATTAATGCATTTTGTTTTGCTGCATTGATCTCGTCCGTTGCTCACTATGCAAGCTGCCAGGCTTTAAACATCTTTCTATTGTCATTGTTACCCACCTTTAAAGGATCTTGTGGCTTATAGTGTGAAGTATTCCTTGGTCTGCATTGATCAGTGTCATGCATCCATTGAATGCCCTTCACGGATCAATGTGCATATGAAGCTCATCTGAGGGATCATTCATGAGTTGGATCTCCCAAGACTGCTTTGATAGTGTCCGCGTTAGGTGGCTGGTTACTTTCTTTTCTGTTTTCTACCTTGTTGCATACCAACGTAATCGAAGTGACTTACAATGACATCCATGGGGAACTTATCTTGGGTCTATAGGTGACTTTTTTGATTGATAACTTGGGTCTATAGGTGAGTTGATCTTTGAAGTCCATAACGAGTATGCGTATATAAGAAACTGGGGTTTGGAGGAACTAGGCCCAAGTTGAATGGTGTTAGCCACTAGGCTAGGTCCTAAGTAGCACACAATCGTGTTAGACTCAAAGCTGCCCTAGGTTACAGTTAACACCATAGAATACTATATTTCATAATTTTTCATTGCCCAAATCATCAAACCTTCGCTTGGGTTGGGTTTTCCTCAACGAAAATTTTGTGTTTCCAATACTTTGATCTTTGAAAGATCCATCAAAAATCACTTTTTCAAATTGCATATAGGTGGGAGGTAATTGGCCCTATCCCTTGAGATTGAAAACTGACGAAAAACTACAGACAATTACGGTTGTGTCGAGTCCAAAAGGTGTTCATCTGTGGAAGGAAAACCATAAAACCTTCTACCTAATGCCATATAAATTAATATTGGACCGACTATATATATATATATTATATATGAAAACATCATATTACTTATACTAATCGTATTGTTTACTGTCACCAAAATCAACATGTGGCTCTTAGAGGCGACATTTTTTTCTAGTGTTACTTGGACTATGGACAAGCTGAGACGCACCCAAGCTTGTGGAAAATGATCTGGTTGTTTCCTTCAAGACTGCGATTTGGTTCTGGATGACTGAACAACCACCCACGTCTTCTTGTCATGAAGTTATGATTGGAGCCTGGGCGCCCACTCCTGCAGACATTAGTGCAGGACTGGTTCGTGGATACGGTATGTGCACAAACATAATCAACGGTGGTGTGAAATGTGGCGGAAACGGACCAGAAGCTCGGATCGAAGATCTAACTGGATTTTACAAGAGATACTGTGATATCTCCATAAGCTACGGTGATAAGCTTGATTGTTATGGCATGCAACCTTTTGGTTTAGTTCTCACTTGTGCCTCTGCATAAACTATGTATGAATAAGTGCAACTTTCAAGTACTACTTTAAAGATGACTAGTAATCGAGTTCCCATATATATATATATATATATATCCACCTTTGTTGTGTATAGTATTGGTTGCCTTGAGGCTAGTTTTCTTCACCGTTTGTACATGCAGTATGTCTGTTTGGACTTGGTTCCAGTTCACGGTGGGTGTACGATTTGCGTAATTATCAGAAAATGTCTGCCTTCATTTCAAATGATTATCGAAAAAATGTTTGGGTCTCTACCATGCCTCTAGTAGATAAGTAGTGTCGTACAGTTTGCAGGGAAGTAGGGTAACTTTATTTACCCCCTCAGCATATATAGCAGTAAATATTTTTCCACATTGCCATCTTTTGGTAATATTATTTACCTCCACAACCGTATTTATTGTTTTCACATGATCCTTAATTCTAGTGAGTGTATTCAATAATAACTATTTGCTAAAAATCATCCTTAATATCAATACTGAATTTGCTTTAATGTAAAAATGTTGACTTGATTCAGTCGCTGCTTGTCACTACAATGCTGTCAAACAAATACATCTAGCCGTCGATATTCCAGTCATGTAGAGATAAAGGTTGTATTCGGTAATAGAGGTTGAAATAGAAGTTAGTGGTTTGTAGTGGTCAAAATGTTATGAAACACTACTTAAAAGTGTTCGGTGAGGCAGTGAACAAGGTAGCGCTGAGAGGTATATGTAGTGTTTTTCAAAAGTTAATGAAGGTAACTTTTAAGAATCTCTACCTAGTGGTTGCTTTACAAATTACAAAATTCTTCTTTTTATTTACTAAAAACCTTTATTTATTGTGTCCGTTTTAGTCATTTTATATAAATCTGCAATTTCAACAGCTACATTTACTAAAAGCATTTATTTCAAATCGCTAGTTGAATAATTAACCAATAACCGCTAGTAAAACAGCTAATCGCTAGTAAAACTACTAACTATTACTAAAATAGCTAAATTTACCGAACAAGCTCAAAGAAACCTAACGTTTAGTTTGTTTGGATTTTCTAATTAATACGTATTTTTTATGACAAAAAGCCGATTTTGTCTATCTATGTGTTCCATCACACATTCACATGCCTCGCCTGAATCTAGTTTTACATAATTATTTTCTCAGATCTTAGGAAAATTAATATTACCAAACGGTGAAGGGTATTGAAAAAATACTTACTAATATGTTGAGGGAATAAATGAAATTACATCATTTACGAGAGTCTTCCGCTCTTCCCTGTCCATATTTGCAGCCACTATTGTTACGTCATGTTTAGCAAATAGTTATCAGCTATTTGTATTGGCTGCTTAAATAAGTTATTCTCAGAAGATATTTTTGATAGAAATTAGTTGTTTTTAAAAAGACATCTCACAAAATTCTATTTGTACCCATATCTCTAGTTCGCTACTTAAACGTGATATTTTTATTTGTTGGTCGTCTATTTTTTCCCCCAACAAGTATTAGATTTGTCGTATGTACACATTGCCTTGATTCATAAAGCCTTGTATGTGATCTTACTAATTCTACATAATTTGTATATCATTATTTATCTCAATCTCCTTTTATTTTGAATCTATATTTATATGATAACTACATCTTATAACCTTATTTGTTATTTGTTAGATATAATTCGTCTTTTCCTTTTGAATTATGATTTACATGGACTTCAAATGAACTATACAACAATATAAACAAAATAAGATAATCCACATAGACAAAAAATCAACAATTAAGACAGACAAAAATAAGATACTTATCATGATACTATACAAGTGGACCATATGGCAAATTTGTTTAGATGGTTATTACAAAATGTGACAAAGAGTTTAATGACATGCATGTAATTTCTCCAAAATATTAATTTTAAATAATTATTCACCAAACACTATAATTAATTGTTTGAACGGTTAATTAAACAGCTGAAACCCCTCGAAAAACTATTTTACCCCCACCCAAAAGCTCTAGCAAAACACTCCCAACTAATTGGGCATTTGTTTAAAATCTCTGTTTATTTTTTTTTTGCATCACCATGCGAGGAAAAAATCAAGTCTCCGAATTCTATCCTCATGGAAAAACAAAGAAAAAAAGAAAGAGAATAGCTATAATTCTATACATGGCCTTTGCAGGACGACAACCTCATGGCATGTCTACAACTATACATGAAAGACTACAGTGATCTTGGATACCTAGTAACTAATGTATGTGATCAATGTATCAACTTTGTTACTCGCATAACTAAGTTAGTTCAAATAGTTTGACACTTGCTCATCTTAAATAAAGTTCTGACATCAAATCCTATGAATAGAGAAAATTTGTCTTCCAAGAATTTTACCTCTTATTGTAACAACAGTAACTCAACTTCAGTAAAATAGAAGATTACAGGAAAAAAATGTATTGACTTACCAATTAGCTATGAGCTATACCTTTTCTTCAATTTACAGCAAAAAACATGTGGATAATTCCTTGTTCCACTTTTTTTTTAGAAGGGTAAATATGTCCAACATATTTAGACCCTAAATACCAGGGGCCGTTAATGGGCCACAATAGACCTAAGAGGGTGAATCAATTTTGGATACCAACGCCCAACTCATACCCAGCAACAGGACCCAACCACATAGCCATGCACAAAGCATGTGTCTCCCCCGAATCGAATTCGAGCGCAAAGCGTGGAAAAGGCAACATCTGACCATCCTGCCAAGTGCTCTTCAATAATTCCTTGTTCCACTTGCAGTAGCCATGCCTATCACGAAAGAAATTGAGCCATCAAATCGACAAGATGGGGGAGAAAATTGAGATTAAAAAAAAAAAAAAACACTGTAAAAAAGCTTTTCCTCAAAATCTTATGTAAGACGAAATGCAAATGTTTGTAGGTTTGTGAGTTTGACTTTCAATTGGGCGTTCGAAAGAGGATTGCTTCCCTTCTAGCTTTTATTGCGGATTCACAGTTTGATATAGAAAAATAGTGTATTATTTACAAACATAGAATTTGATAGCATCAATTAAATTTTGTGTTCCCTTTAAAATTGTTTTTTTTTTTGTGGTATAATTATCAATTGAAGCATTTTCCCTCCAACTAAGACCTATCTTAGATTTGTTAAAATTTTTTTGACAAGGGTAAAGAGAGAATATCTTAGATGGATTTTTTGTATTTAGTATCCTTCAGGTTTTTGACATTAATTTTTCAGCCCTGACATTTTCTACTAACTTTACCACCCCTAAATTTTTAGTAGTTTATAATTTAAGTAATATTCTAATCAGAGTTTGAAAAACATTATAATAGTTATCTGTTTTGCCCTTATTACATATTGTTGCTTGAACAATTGTATTTTTTTTTGTAATGAGAATTAGACTCTCTTTTACACATTCTCTCACTAAAAACACTTTTTCACTCTAACTTACCCTTCTCCCGTCTCCTCTCTCTATACTTTTTGGCCTTTTTTTCACTCGATCAAGCAATTTTCAAAATGTCAAGCCCCCAACCACTTACGGAAGGCCTAGTTGAGGCGATGTTGCTTTATCTTCCATGTCATTATCTTGCCATAATTGGTTCCCACATTAAACATGTCTCTACGGTTAAGGGTTGTGAAATTAAGTAGAAATGCTAGGATTGAACAAATTATTGTGAAAAACCAAAAGGATGTTAAGTATAAAAAAGCCCTACCTTTGACTATTGAACAACCCTACCACTATCGTTTGGTTTCCTCAAGTAGAATAGTCGTACTACAATACCACTACTATCTTGCTTTACATTAAACAAAAGAACAAACAACTTGTTGGCTTATCCAAACGCTAAATCGTGAAACATCAACCTATATGGGGTTCTTTATCTTTTAGTACCTTGACATAAATGTTATTTATTTTTTCGGGTCTCACTTTTTGGCTTAATTTTTTAGTACTCTCAGCTATGACATACCAACTTTTTGCCACCTTATGAAAACCTGTTTTATTTTTTAATACCTCCCGTACTCTTTCCTTTCTCACCTTTGGCCCAAAACTTTTAAAAATTGCAGAAAGATCCTTAGAATTGGGTAAAATATACAAATAAGATATTTTTAGAGTTTTTTTTTTTTCCAGGAAATATACCTGTTTTAAATGATTAAATTTCTTATAATAAATTTATTGGTACTAGTTATCATAATCTACTATTTATATTATAAATATTATATTTTCTCTGGTTATAGGCCCACCATGATTAGCAGGATAATTAAAACTTAATTAGAGAGTTTCGACCATTACTTGAACTTAGTTGACTTTGGACCTTGGAATTCCTTTAGTTTCTAGTTTACAGAGATTGCTAATCTCAACCATACCTTCCTTAGATCAGGCTTAACACAGATCCGTTTCATTTCCTACCTCGAACCGTAGTCACTAATCAAGTTTTTTATATTTTAAAGGATAGTGAAACTTTAATCAAGAAATATATAATATTTAAGACATAAGATTCAATTGAATAATATTCCTTACTGGGAAACTTTTTTTATTGAAAGTTTGGAAGTGGAAATATTACAATGGAAAGATTTAAGAGGCACTTAAACTATAAGATCATCAGAGATACTTGCTCATAGATAAATGAAAAATTCTGACTTTTCTTTTGCTCAAATATGCTCAAATAGCTGTGTCCCTTCTCAGCACTTAGCCTCTCTTTTATAGAGGGATGGGGATATATAGGGTGCCCTAACTGCTACAGTACATACTACTTTTACACAAAGTTATGTTTACATTCACGTGGTTACAATAGACTGCCTTATTATATGTACCTAGTATTTATCAAAACAATACAATAAATAGAGCACCACTTTTCAGATCCCTTTAATGCTGATAAGACTAGTCATCATAATGAGATTTTGCATACCTTCATTTCTAATAAAATCATCCAGACCATTATTATTTGGATAATCATCAAAATTTTCATCAAATTGAAGACGTTCCGGATCCCATTTTTCAAATAATTTAAGAAGATATTTCTTTTCTTTTTCTGTTAAGAATTTTCTAGCTTCAACATTAAAGAGATAATCAAAAACGTCTTCTGAACTCGCTCTTTAAACTCACTGTAATAAGCAAGAGTAGTGTTTCTGCAATACATTAGTGTCTTTCCTAGTTCAATCAATCCCCAACTTTGATGATGAATGTTATAAAAACCGATGACTCTTACTAAAGTAGGACCAATAACTAATTCTCCTTATTCTGAAAAACATTCTTGTCGTCTATAATTGGGGTCGTCGAAATCAACTATCTGAACGAGATAATGAGCTGGCTTGGCTTTTTCATTTTCATACTCGATTAGTGAACAATGTACCTCCACATATAGGCATCTATTATTTGAGATTTTTGTTGGACCATCACGAGATATAAGAATCCAAATGATCCTTTTGAACATGCATTGTTGAAACTTAGTCAGTTTTGAGAAAAAGTGGTATTTGGATATGAAAATTCTCTAAAATAAACTACCATCCCGTATTCCCAGACTTTATTGACGGGTCATTTAGTGAGATTGAATTAGTTGGGGAACTAAAACCACCAACTCCAGACTTATCGAGAAAGTAGATTGTTGTACTCCAAGATTTCCAAATATTATAGGAATAATTATAATAATAATCGATGCAGGCTGCATATCACTTATCAAACTATTTTTCTTGAATATGAGAACTTATTTTTCCCTAGATATTATAAGTACACCTTAGGTAATTAGCTTGTAACTCTAGAAGGGAAAATCTTCGAGCTATTAGCTAGGCAGAAGATAGTAGACCCAAGCATGATCTACTTTTTATATGGAATTCCAAATTATCCATAAGAACTTTGCTAGAAGGAGTAACCCATTCTAGTACTAATGACATCTCATATTGAATGTCCTCCTTTTCTGGTAGGAGTTCTACTCTGATGATCACCATTGACGATTTCTCGAGTTAAACTATCTATCAGACAGTTCTTTGATCTCTGTATATGTTTAATAAGAAGAAAAATTGGTTAAACCATAATTGCCAACATAGGAGTGGTCCTTGTGCTTGCATATTTGATAAACTTTTTTTCACAAAACCAAGTATTCCTTTGCAATCAGTTTGGATGAGAAAAGATTTTAGGGCTAAAAAGATTAAGAACTATTCAATTCCCCTTATGAATGCAAGGATTTCTTTTTCCATTATAGGAAAATTGCATTCTGCTTTATTAAAACTCCCACTGTAATATTTGCAGAGTTTTTTTTTTTTTTTTCCTTCTTTGATTTTGAGTATCACACTCTAGTGTTCATTACTGGCATCTATCTCAAGAATTAAATCATCTCCTTCATTAGGAAAATTAAGAACAGAATGATTTTTATATGTCTTTTTGAAGTTTTGAATAATCTTTGAATCACTAGGGGTTCATGTCCAACTTGCATCTTTCTTGAGTTTCTGCTGCATTGGCTTTCTCAGTTTAGCTAAATCTTTAATAAAATCTGAAGCATAGGTAAGGCATTCAAGAAACCTTTCTAACTGTTTTCTATCTTTAATCTTTTCAAGAAACTTTTCTATTTTTCAGAATATGCCTTTGTAGAATGATTTGTCCAACTTTTATCTCTAGATCTAAGACTTAATCTCTTGTTCAGCTTAAATGCACTTGTTCTTTCCAAGGATAATACCATAATCAATGCATCTTTAGGTGATAGTTAAGACATCATCTTTGTGCTATACTATTGGTTTAGAAAAGATAAGGATATAATTGATGTAAACTAAACAGCAGTGATTAAGATCTTTCAAGATGTTATCCATTATTCTTCGGAATATTTGAGGTGCATTCTTTAAACCAAATGGCATTATTATCTACTCATAATGTCCTTAAAAGGCACTAAAACCGGTTAAAGAAATACTTTCTTCATTCAATTTTATCTGTCAGTATCAGCTTTTGCAATCATTTTCGAGAACCAAGAGGTTGGTTGAATTCTATTGAAAAGAACTATTTTGTTGGGAATATAATAATCATCAAAGATAGTGTTATCATTAAACTTTTTGTAATTGATCACCATTCTTACTGTTTCTCTTTTTTCTTCAACATGATTTCTTACCATGAAGGCGGACCTAGTGTGAGGACTCTTGCTATTCCTGATTAATCTTTTTTCCAGAAGTTCTTTGATTTGTTTATTAAATTTTTGGATATCCAAGTGTATGTTCAACATTTATTTGACCCGAATGATAGTATTGGGATTTAACAAAGTAATTTTTGTAAATGTCTTATCTTTATTTTAAAATTTTAGAGGATTATCAGAGTAGAGTTCTTTGCATAATTTCTCTTGTTGTTCGACAATCTGCTCTTTGTAATGAAATTGTTAATGCTACCTCTCGTTATGCATGCATTACCTTCTCACTACACTGGCTGCGTATTTTCTGATAAGCCTTGCTTAATTTTTCAATAGGAACTAAGTGACCATTAATTGTGTGTATTATCTGGTTTCTGGTCTGTATGCATGGAGAATATAATCTCTGAAAATTATTTCTAATAATCATATCATGCGAGGGTTGATTAGTAGCCTATAAAACTGGTATAATGTATCGAACTCATCCTAATTCTATGGATAACTCTTCTATGGCTTCATTGTGACTCATAATACTATTATCAGCTATCCTCACTTGTAAAGAATTTTTGACGTTCTTCCATATGAACTCTAGAAATAATGATATTTTTTCAAAGCATACAGAACAACCACTATCTATGTAGGTACATAATTCATATTTATTATATTCTTCTAAATATACTTTTATTGGGATATAGATGCTATTAGGATTTGTATTGATAGCCTTATAATATATCTCCATAGTCATGTTTTTGACTAATTCATCCTCATAGATTAGTTCACTAACAGTTCTGGTTTTGTACCAAATGACCTTTCTATCTAAACTCATACTTCGATCTACACTGTATCTTGTGAGTTCAAAGCTCATTCTACTCATTTCACTGGTCATGTTAATTAGTATAATCTTTTCTAAGTTTTTCTTTAGGTGAAGAAGATCCTTCTCCCTATTCTGATCTTGTACTCATACTTCTTAATAATTGGGGTTTGATGGTAATTTTACCATTCTTATCAATTTTTGTCACATTTTTCTTATTGATTTTTGTAGGATTGGCAAAGCTAAATATCTATAACCGATCAATTTTTATCTCATGTGGAGTGGATTTAATCCTCTGGATCTTTTGCATAGGGGTAGGACTTTCAAATTTTCCTGCCTCTGTCATTGTGATTGTAGTCTTTGGATCTATAGTATTATCTACTTTGTAGATAATTTTTCAAAATATCCTTAATAGATATCATCCTCTTTTCATATTCATCCTAACTGTTTTTGAAAAATTCGTCTTTTAAGCTCACATAATATCCAGGTTGATAATTGAATCCTACCGATCCATTACATAAATTAGTCTTAATCCTTATGATAATTTGATTATTAAATTTGGTATGCTTAATATCACAGAACAAAGTATAAAGATCAATGTCTTTGCCATAGTACTGTAATGGAGTGATTTAAACTTGGACACTTCCAACATGGACATATCTATACTTTCTATCTTTGTTATGTTTAAGGATATTTTCCCAGTTAATGTGATTAACTTCTCCCACATCATACTCACAATATTTGATTTCTAGGTCTCCTTCCTTCATTTCACATACATACTCTTTAATTAAAATATGGGTTTTTTTATAAATCATGTCTTTTTGAATTATGGGAAGGACCCAATCACCTTGACCTCTTCATTATCATTGTCTACTATAAACTCTTTTTCTTGAAGATCACCAAGACTGATTGAGCTATTTTCTATCATATGACTGGTTGTTTCATAATCACTTTCTTCATATTTATTGTCCAGTATAATTTCAACAATTTCTTTGTTGTTACTTAGGGTTAGGTCTAATGCCTCATCCTCATTAAACTCAACATAATCTAGGCTTCTTAGGGTTTCAATTAGCTTATTATTTTGACATTCATTAGCATAATGTCGCACTTTACCGCATGCCTAGCATTTGCAGTTGTTTTTCCCTGCACGACAATAAGCCGCTTTCCTAAAAATCTTCGCTTTTTAGGACTTGGTTTGTTATAATATTTTCTTCTATGTTTTTCTTCCCTTTGCTTATTAAAGATCTTTTTCTTATAAAATTTTCTTTTTCTTCTCCTTTCAAGTTCTTTTCTCAATTGATGAGGTAAATCCCAACAAGCTCGAAATTATTTCTTAATTTTCTTTTGCTTTTGGAGATCAAGACATTGATCATTGACCTGTTTTCTTAAATAAGCGATTCTTGAACACATGCTACCAATGACATCCGCTCTTTCAAGTCATGCAATGTATTTTTCATTAATTGTGCAATTCATAAGATATCGCAATTTGTCATGGACCATACTAAGATTGGTTTCATTATGTCCAATTGTGTAATAATATTAAATTCAGCAATATAATTTTTCAGATATCTCATATCCTATAATTCTATATTATTAATCTTTCTATGCCATTCTATTACTTTTTTTTTTTCCCTCCAGAATCAAGTTTAGCCCCGATGAATTTGGTTTCGATTTTCTTATTCCATCATTCTCAATGTATTTTTACCATCTTCATCTAATGAATCATACCGCAGTCAGCTACAATGTCAGAAAAACTATGCTCGATGCAGTTTAGAAAATTTGCAGCAGTTCATGTAGTATTTAGGTTTAAGATACTATTCATATCTCTTTTCCAGTGTTCAAATATTTCTTCTATATTATAAGCTCCATTGATGTTTAGGATATAACCGGTTCGGCTGATTGAGGTAAGGCCAATTTCTTCAATGACAGTGGTCTTCCTTAGAATAAACCTAAAGAAAAAACTGGTTGTATGTCTTACTCGAACGTACCTAGGTCTCATAAAATGAGTATTTTTTTCTGGAAGGTTACCAAATTCATCAGGCTTAGGATCAACATTATTAACTAGATTGATCTCTATTTCACTTAAGTCGAGTTTTTCTCCATTCTCATTGATTTCGCATGCAACAACCAATTTACCATACTTTTTATCCAGTTTTCTTCTAACCTCTTTCAATAGTAGTACATTAAGATCTTATAGTCCATATGCTGAAATATTTCTTTTTCTAATTTGACATTGTTTGTTTCTTCATTATTAAGCTTGTCAGCTCGGATGGGCAGGTTAAATATGGGCCAGGTATATTCGGGTTTGGGTAAATTACGGGTTGGGTGTACTTTGGGTTTGGGTAAAATACGAGTTGTGTGTATTTCGATTTTATGGGTTTCGGATCAACCCAATGGGTTTAGACCCTCTTTTCTGTGAGTTATTTTTCTTCTTTCAAAATTAAAAATTCTGAATATTTATTACTCCAAATTGTCAATATTTCATGAAGAGGCACAATAGTTGTAATTTCTTAAAAGAATATTAAAAATATTCAAACTTTTTATTATAATATATAAAAATTTTGGATGGGCAGGCAAAGAATCAAACCCCAGTTGGTTTTGGGTAGATCGACCCGTACATTGAAAGAAGGTCAATAGCGGATTGACCATTTATATGTTAGCCTGTCTAGAGCATTTTAATGGGTTGTAGCTAGACCTGTCGGTTCGGGCGGGAGGATTAAATACGGGTCGGGTGTATTTCGATTTTACAGATTTCGGATCATTCCAATAGGTTTAGAATGCCTTTTTTATGAGTTATTTTTCTTTTTTTAAAATTAAAATTTAGGATATTTATTACATAAAATTGTTAATATTTAATGAAAAGGCATAATAATTGTAATTTCTTAAAAGAATATTAAAACTATTGAAACTTTTTATTATAATATATGAACATCTTGAATGGGCGGGCAAAGGATCAAATCCTACTTGGTTTTCGGTAGATCGACTTGTACATTGAAAGAAAGTCAATAGTGAGTTGGCCATTTCTAGATCAGCCCGTCTAAAACATTTTAATGGGTTGTAGCAGTTTGACAGCTAATAACCTATTTAATATTTTTATTAACTAACATACCAATGTCCAATCAGGAAAAACTTTATTAATGGACCGACCTCAATACGAATACAGCTAGTTATTTTCCTACCACAAGCATCGTAGTTAAAGACTAGTTAGAATGAAAACAAATAAATTTGAATAAAAGAAGTACAAGATATTATCTTGTATTCATAACATCAAAAAATTAAATTATTACAAATTAATTAATTTAAAAAAATTAGACAAATTTGTTTTACTAAGCATATAATGATATGACCTATGCATCCTTAATGCTTGTGTTCTTTTAAGTTAATTTTTTAAAAAAAGGTTATATAATTATTTCATGCACTTTTACATCCATATTTAACGTTTTTTTCATTTAAAAGTTGTGTACGATATTATTTTTAGAGAATGGAGAAGGAAAATAAGTTTATTATTGTTTAATTTGTAAATAGATTTAATAGTTATATAATGTCTTTTTAAACTATTCGATAAAAATGACTAACCAGTTTTGTTAAGGGGGATAAATTAGAGAAAAATCAAAAACTAAGTATATAGTGTTCAGGTCAAGTGGGCGGGTTCGAGTTCGGGTCGGGTTGGGTTCGACCCGCTAATTTGCGGGTTTTTCAGGTTCGGTTTATTTTGAATTCGGGTTGAGAAAATCATGTTCAAAATCCAAAATTTTCGGGCGGGTTCGGGTCGGGTTAATTTTAGCCAGGTCTATTCATTATCATTACTTAATACGTCTTGTTTTCAATAATTGCGCCCATTATTTTGTTTAATTATTTTGAATTTTGTTCTTTTTCAAACATATCTTGCAGTTTGTTAAGAGTATACTGCTTATATTCCATCCTCTTCCCCTTGTTCTGCCTTTTCAGAAAATTTTTCAGCTGATTTTTCTCCTACTTGTTTTTTGGATTTTTATATCATGTAGAGAAAATGGATTTTTATTTTTTGGATTTTGGAAAGGATATTTATACTAAAAGGGAGTACTAATACTCAAAGTTGATTTTCCATTGTGTTTGACCTCGTTGACTGAAGAAAGATAGATTATAGATAATTGCTTCTTAAACTCCTTAATCTCAGTCCTAATTCTGGCTAATTCAGTTTTTTATTCTAAAACCATATGCAGTGATATAATTTAATTGACGTCTTACTGAAGTAGTTCCTTCTGATGAGTGAACAATATGAGAATAATTAGGAGCAGAGTAATTAAGTGATGATTTAAACATTAAATATAGTGAATTAGCTTAATTAATTATTAATTAGTTTAATTACTTATTAATTATCTTAATTATTTTCAATCACGTGGCGTTGATACCGAATAAAAGAGGATCTTGAATAGTACTAATGACAGAAATTACAAATGCACAAATTTAAAATGTTTGAAAGTACGTTTTTAAGGATTGGGGTTAAAATGCAAATTTTAAAAGTTTAGGAGCTTAAGAAAAACGGAGGGTACCTAAAAATTTGGTTAGCAAACATCGAGGTACTAAAATTTTGCTCCAAAAACTTAGGCCCATGTCGCATATTTCGTGATACCATAGGATTAAGTCCCCACCTATATGCAAACCGATTATCCAAAAGAAAAAATAAATTAGCTTGCGTGTTTGACCTAAGGTTTTATTGGGCGTATTCGATAAACTATCTAAAAAATTTGCCTTGATTGATCAACGGTTAATCAAGAAAATTTATACAAGGATGTTTGATTTTTGATTTTTCTCCTATGTGATAAGTGCAATAATTTTATTCATAATGAATTTTCGAAACAAAAATTGCTAAGATGCACTTAGAACATGGTTAGTAAAAATGAGATTCCCTTCTGTTACATTCAAGGCCCTATTAATTATCATTTTATGTATGTGTCTTGATGAGTCTCACTTACCATTATCACGGTTATCTTTATCTGACTCAAATTTATTTTGATTATATAAAGCTAGTTTAAACTTCTCCTATCTCATATTTACAGTCTTTTATCTCTAGATCTTCTTCCATCATTTCGCATAAGTACTTACTTTTTAATTGGAAGGTGGATTATAGATCATGTCTTTTTAAATTATAGGAAGGACCCAATCTCCTCTGACATCTTCGTTCTCATTATTTACAATAAAATCTTCTCCTTAATGGCCATCAAGACTAATTGAGCTACTTTTCCTCATATGACTAGTTTCTTCATAGTCACCTTTTTCATATTCATCTTCAACTA
>JAKOGI010000994.1:82500-152500 GCA_029747015.1 Carnegiea gigantea
AGTTAGTAACTTGCAAATGCAAGTGTAAAACCCATCCTTGATCCTATATCAGACGCGTCTTGTAATTATCCGAAGGATTATATCTCGTCAAGTCAAGTTTCAAGTATCCCAATTGAGGCCATGCAATGAGAAAATTAGTAAATCAACCTAACGCAAATCATGGGTCGGCGGTCTCATTTGTAAGACCCAATACCAAAACATACGTTGGAAAATGACAAAAAAAAAGAATGAAAATAATAACATTTTTATTTTGACCTCGATGTTGGTTCCTAACTTCACGTTTGTCATATTTAAAGTTGGTAAACAGAAGCAGGTTGGTTCAAGGTGACATTTTCAATAATCGAATCAATGTTCTTTAGTAGCTCGTTAAGTTATCATATATGAAAATTAAAAGGTTTGTCTTTGTGAGATTAACAGCTTGATCTGCATGTGCCTAATGAGTCAAAACTCAAAAGCAACGGCAATATCTAAGGATGTGTCAATTAGCATTATATTTATGTGATTGCGAATGTTGGTTGTCGAAATTCAAGACTTGGAATTTAATTGTTCAAAATTCAAATGAGTCACATTATTATGAGATCATATGCAAACATACATTTGTGAAAATAATTATGTAGAATTAAACATGTTATGAAGATGATTTAGAATCATAGATCACTAGTGCGCTATTTTTGGCAGTAGTCACATGATGATATTGTTATCACAGCGTTCATTGCATTAAGTCATTAAGGGAATCAAATAGTAAAAGAGGATTGTTAGATCCTAATAAGTTTAATAGTTTGTTAATTGTTCTTATCTTTTCTTAATTCCTATTTTGATCAAATATTTTTTTCTCTTCTATTTTTACTACATATCTATCAAATTAAAAATGTAAATCTATTAACTATTTAGGGAGTTACTGTTAAGTTTTTAATTGATTTCATTTTTAAAAATCCTCTCTTAAGTTAGTTTTCTTTTCCCATCTAAACTCAACTAATTGAGTTTGAAAAATTTAGAATTCCTCTCAAAAGTCCAAAAGCCCAAAAAAAAGTTACTGTTGATAATTTAAGAATTTTATTATTTTAAGAAGTAAAACATAAGTGAAACTGAAAACTGAAAATCCTTTACGATAGACTGGACAGTTGAGACCGTGATAATCGGTTTACTTAAGTTCCTCGTCTCTCGCTGCCTAAACACCTAACCATCCCTCAGTCAGTCTCCTACTTGCCAGCCGTTGCCTAACCCTTCCTCAGTCTTCCACTTGTCCGTCGCCGCAAACTCTCCACCAGTCCTCTACTCGTCGGTCGCTGCCTAATTGAAGTACGTTAACAATATTATATTGTACCTTCTGCTTAAAGACTCTAATGACATTGTGCACTGTGGTTAATGGTTAGATTATAACTTGCTTGTTAGTAAAACTTGCACTAAATTGCTGTAGGAGTTTTTCTTCTAGGCCTTAGCAAAGAAATTTAGGAAATTAAAAACAGTTTTGGGTTGATAGGTTATAAGTATACTTTGGTTTTGGTTATACTCGGCTCAGGTATACTCAAGTTTGGGTTTTGTTCGGGTAAAATTGAGTCAGATATGAATCAGATCGGTTTTAAATTGGGTACGGTTCGGTTCGGGTTCGGGTTGTTCACTTCGGGTCGGCTCGCTATGGATTGGGTTTGAATTGGATCGCGTCATTTCGAGTGTGGATCATTTCAATTCATGCTAGAATTCGGGTTTCGTTCGGTTATAGATCGGGTTACTTCTAGTCTTCGGGTCCAGATTGGTTCATCCCATTTCGAGGGTCGATTTGGGTATGGGTCCGGGTTGTTCGGTTTGGGTTTAGGGTCTCGGTCAGTTTTGCCAGGTGTACTTTTGAGTAGTAATTATAAAGAGAAAATTACATGCACCGAATAAAAGTTTTTGAAGTAAGTTTTTAATGATTGAGGTTAACAACGCAAATTTAAGAAGTTTAGGGCACACAAAAAATGCAGAAGGTACCTAAAAATAAGGATACTAAACTTCGAGATACTAGAATATTAACTCCCAACAAATATGGGTAAAAATATTTATGACTGACAATAATTTCAATTATGAAGCACAAATATCACATTTAATTTACATAACACAGAATCAAATCAAGCTGTCCTACACCAAAGCCACCATTATAAACAAACCCAAATTCTAAGCCATTTCACCACACCTAAACCAAAAAGTAAACAAACCATAAAAGCAAAAACAAAACCCATGAAATTTTCTCTCCTTTTCCTCCTGCTTCTCCTCCTCATGAGAGGCCAGGAGGGTGAACCACAACACTGTGGGGAACAAGCAGAGGGTGCACTATGCCCAGATTGGCTGTGCTGCAGTATATGGGGATATTGTGGCTCCACTGATGCTTAGTGTAGCCCTAGACAACTGCAGGAGACAATGCCCTCCGCCGTTCCCTCTGCCGCCCCCTCTGTCCCCAACACCTCCCCCTCCAACACCGCTGCCTCCGTCTCCTGGCGGTAGCGATCCCTTCGACATATTCCCCAAAGAACTCTTTGAGGAATTCCTTCTCCACTGTAACGACCTGGCCTACCCAGCTTGCAGGGTTCTACACATCTAAGGCTTTCATTGAAGCTGCCAGGGTCTTCCCCGAATTTGGGCATGCTGGGGATAACACCACTAGAAAGAGGGAAATTGCGGCATTCTTTGGACAAACCTTCTATGAAACTACTAGTACATACAAAATACGCTATGCATGGGGTTTGATTCAAAGCTGAAGTAGGGTCAGTTATCGATTATTGTGTTCCGGACACTCGTTGGCCTTGTGTTCCTGGCAAGAAGTACTACGGACGGGTCCTATTCAACTTTCCTAGTATGCTTATCTCACCTCCGCTTCTCCTTGTAGATATACATATATATTAATTACCTGTTAGAAAAACTATAAAGGACATACCTCAGAACGGAAGCGAATAGATCGACTTGTTGCCTTTGTTCCACGAGTTGTCTTCTTCGAAATACCGGCGTCTACTAAAGTCCCGGTAAGAAATCACGTCTCAAACCCGTAAACCTCTGATAGTGGTTTATGTGTTTTTCTAGAGAGAAGGTATGTGGCAGAGTAATCACATAGATGCTATTCTTCTATATGCCGTTCTTTCTTCTTGGCAGTTTTCTTATGTAGCACTTAGCTACATAACTAACTCCCTGAAAAATAGACAGAATATTAGCCTCATTAGGAGCCCCATTAATTAGGGAATCTTAATGTAGCCGTTTGAATATATTTCAGTTATCAGCTCCTACTCGGCCACATAAGCCGTAACAAAGTCTCTATGGCAATGTTTCTCTTAAATGCATCATACCAGTAATGGGACATGCCACCAAAAAGTAATGAGTAGTATTTTGTTAAGTCACCATCAAACTAACAAAACACTTTATGCCCACTGATATATCACCTGAGGCATACATTGTCCCTTTATGCCCACTGATATATCATATGATTATACTCCGAATATAATCGCCCGAGCTTATATGGTGAATATGCAATGGTTTTCCTTAACGACTCATGGTATTATATCTCAATAAGATTGCTTTCCTAATGCATTCTGCTGAGCTGTATAAATCTGTAGCTCTTGGAGTGCACATTAAAGTAGCAACATCTAATTAAGACTTCACGCCATAGCCCTAAGTCAAAGCGAATTGTTACATAAAACACTTATGTTTCGGGGATCATACAGTGATAAGGAAGGGATCAGTTGTCAATCCACTAGGTCGACTTTAGCACACACAGTATGAAATATGTGTCATGGTATAACTCCCACTGAGGTGAGCATGTCACTTTTTACACCATGCGAATTACAAGTCTAGTTTTTCCTCAAAACTAACCCGAATTACTAGATTAATGTACTGAACGTAACCTTGACACACGAAATTCGGCTTAAGGCTTTGATATAAGATTGTGTTATATCCGATTTACTCAAATCTCATCTTAGACTTACTAAGGCAACTATTCCTTGACATCGTTCATACCACCAAAATACAATGATAATCAATATTGTACACCTAGTGCCAATATGATTAAGTCTCAGCCTACCCGCTACTTAAGCATTAGGGTTGATTATCCATGTGATAAGATAATCAGAAGCCTAGTACATTTAGAATGCCTAATCAAGCAACAAAGATAAAGCGATGAACATCTAGTAAAAGAAACATCAATCTTTATTATAATGAAAATGTTCATTACATACCTATCCAAATAAAACCAAGTATCCCAATTAACCAAACTCTATGGAGACCTAAACTCATCATATGAGTTTTGAACACATCTCTTGGAGTAGGTTTAGTTAATGGATCCGCGATCATCTTATTAGTTGATAAATACTTTACAACAACTTCTTTCAACTTTATGGCATCCCTAACGAAATGATAACGCCTCTTAGTATGCTTGGCCTTCCTATGGAATTTAGGATCCTTAGCATATTGGATAGCAGCAGTATTATCGCACCATATTTCCATACGATCATCAACTCTCGGAGTAAGATTGAGATCCTGGAAAAAACTCCTCAGCCAAATCGCCTCCTGAGCGGTGAGGCAACAAGCAATATATTCTGCCTCCATAGTTGATAAAGCTGTGCAATCTTGCTTCTTGCTGCACCAAGATACGACTCCCCTACTAAGGGTGAAGACATATCTAGAGGTAGACTTAGATTCATCTAAATCATCACCCCAGTCAGCATCTAAATACCCTCAACTTTAGGTCCCCTCCTTTGTAGCAAAGTACCAAGTCAGTAGTCCCTCGAAGATAACGCATTATCCTTTTGATGGCTTGCCAATGAGCAGTTCTCGGGTTACTTTGGTAACAACTTATCAAACCAACTGCAAAACAAATGTCAGGCCGTGTACATAATATGGCATACATTAAGCTTCCAACAACATTAGCGTATGTAACATTGCTCATTTCTGTTTTTTATCATCTGTCGTTGGGCATTGCGCTAGACTTTAAGTTAAACCCTTCTCAACTGGAGCATTAATGGGTTTGGAATAATGCATCAGAAAACGTTCCAAGACCTTCTCAATATATGCCTTCTGGCACAAACCAAGAAGTTTCCTTGGACGATCTCTGACCCTTTCTACTCCTAGGACATACCTAACTTCACCCATGTCCTTCATCTCAAAGACAGAGGACAATCACTGCTTGGTCACATTGATCATCTCCAATTTACGTCTAGCTAGTAATACGTTGTCGACATTCAAAGTAAGAAACATAATTCCTACGTATGTTTTCTTGACATATGCACAGTGGTCTTCTGAAACCACGGTTAAGCCAAATGCAGTAATGGCTTCATAGAATCTAAAGTACCATGCTGTGAAAGACTACTTGAGACCATTTATGGACTTTTTAAGATGACAAACTTTATCTTCTTGTCCTTTTGATACGAAACTAATAGGCTGATCCATATAAATCTCTTCCTTAAGATCCCCATTAAGGAAAGCAGTCTTTACATCCATTTGGAACAACTCTAAATCCAAATGGGCAACCAGGGCTAGAAATAGGCGAATAGAGGCTAATATCACTACAGGAGAAAAAGTCTCTTCATAGTCTATTCCCTTAACTTGGGTGTAACCTTTCGCCACTAAGCGGGCTTTGGACTTATCGAGTGATCCATGCGCCCGATGTTTTATTTTGAAAACCCATTTGTTTCCAATTGCTTTCCGTTCGGGAGGAAGATCAACATGTTTCCAAACTTCATTTCTTGCCATTGAGTCCAACTCATCCCTCATGGCATCCATCTACTCTTTATGATTTGGTGAATCTATAGCCTCTACATAAGAGGTCGCTTCTTCTATTTCCAAAGGCATGTAGAAGAAAATGTCCTCTTTGATTTGGAAAAAATGTCAGGGAGCTCTTCCACGCTCACTCCTTCGAATTAACTTAGGACTTGGTAGCCTTGCTTGTTCAGGCTCATAATCCTCTCCCTTTTCCTTCTAGGTACTGAACCCTAAATACGACAAGGATCACTCCCACTAACCCCTTGGGACGTGGGCTCCTGAGAATGAGGTCTATCCTCATGTTCATCAACCGGAGATTAAGGACTTTCCTCGTTCTCTGGTTGAATATCCTAAGCAGATAAGATTCCTCCAGTAGGGTCGGTAGGTACTCTCCCACTATCTCTATCATCTGGTGGAAAACCACTATCCTTGGTGACACGGTGAGTATATAAATGCTCCCCTTCACTGAGAGATATGTGTGTTATAACTCATACAACTGCAAGTCCTTTTTGACCTCACGAATACTTGAGAACTCATCCTCAAGAAAGTCGACATTACGGGAATCAACTTCCTTCATGCCGCCATTTAGATGTTCTCCATACATTACATAACCTTTTGAATGTTCTGGATATCGAATAAAGACCATCTTTGTGGCTCTTGGACCAAGCTTACCATGTTTATGAGTTGGGTTATGCATATAGCCCGCCGAACGCCATAGGCGCAAATGATCTAAAAGAGGTTTTCTACCATTCCATAACTCATATGGAGTAGTTGAAATACTCTTACTGCGTACACGGTTTAAGATGTAAGTTGCTGTAAGCAACACATCACCCCAAAAGCTAATTGAAAGATTAGCTTGAGCCATCATTGACCTGGCCATGTCAAGTAATGTACGGTTCCTGCGCTCAACAACACCATTTTGCTGAGGAGTGCTAGGAATTGTAAGATGTCTAGTTATACCATTTTCCTTACAAAATCCCTTGAACATATCAGAGAGATACTCACGACTACGATCGGTCCAAAGAGTCTTGACCCTTTGTTCCAACTTAGTCTCTACTTCCACCACAAAGCGTTTGAACACATCTAAAGCTTTATGACGATGTGATAATAGATACACATATCCATATCATGAAAAACCATCTATCAAAGTGAGAAAATAAACAGCACCAGTACGTGCCCTTATATGCATAGGTCCGCAAATGTCGGAATGAATGAGTTCTAAGGAACTAAGCATCCTAGAAGCCTTACCAAAAGGTTTCTTGGTCGCTTTACCTGCTAGACAAGGTTCACATCTAGGCAGTCTAACCTTAGTAAGCTAGCCTAATAAACCTTCTTTAGCTAGTCTAGCCATTCTGTCCTGGCCAATATAACTAAGTCTAGTATGCCATACAATAGAGTCAGAATTTGAATCAATGGATGAAAAAAAAAAAAAAACAGAAGACGTATTATTACAATAATAATGTTCATCCAAGTCTAAAACAAGGAAATCATCTAATAAAGATGCATGGCCAAATAAATTGCCACCATACAAAATATCCAAACTATCAGTTTGAGAGACAAATTGGAAACCTAATTTTATTAAAGAAACATAAGACACTAAGGAACATTGCACCCCAGGTGCATAGAGAGCATCGTGAAGAAGCAACGAATTCCCTCCACACAACTTAAGTTGATGTGTTCCAACTCCTATAACGTCTTCTGCAGTCCCATTTCCAAGAGTTACGGTTTGTAACTCCACCTGCTAAGGGTGAAAGTCTACAAATCCAGCTCGATCTTGAACTATGTGCTTGCTGGTTCCCGAGTCTACAATCCAGTTAGGAAAAGATTTAGCAACAAATGCATTGGAACAAACAAGCAGTTCAACAGGTGGAAATGAAGAAGGTACCTTAGTAGGCTCGGAACAATCCCAAGCATAATGACCCTTCTTCCTGCAGTTATGGCACGTCACATGTGCCATATTTTTCTCCACTTTGCCCTTAGTTTTTGGTTGCTTCTTAGCAATATCGCATTTAGGGCCAAGTTTCTTTGAAGGATGAAGATTTTTCTTCTTCCCTTGCTTAAACTTGTTGCCCTCAGGCCTATCCACTCTAGCAACTAATGCTACAGGGGAAGGAGCAGAGGCCTTTAAGTGCTCATCTTCCAGCTCTAGTTGCTTAGTGATCTCAGCAAAGTTTTGATATTCTCATTGTGAGTCATCAAGGTGATGAACGGTTTCCATTTGTCGTCCTCAGTGGGAAGTGCACGAAGCACATTCGTCAGTTGTTCACATTCGGAAATGTCCACACCAGCGGCTTTCAGGTTTCGAAGCATGGCCTGCATGGTCCGAACATGCTCGGCTATATTTCGGCTTGGGTCTATCAAGTAAGTCATACACTTAAGATGCAATGCTCGAAGCCTCGTTTTCGAAGTTTGACCGTACCTAAAACATATATTATCCCACGTGTCCGTAGCAATGGGATAAATTGCAAACTCACTGATTAGATCGTCATGCATGAAATACAACATAGTATAGCATGCCTTACATTCTTTCTTGCACCATTCTTGGTACGCAACCAAGCTGGCCTGATACTCCTAAGTGGAAGTAATGTCCTTATTCTCTTTGTCTTTAGTTGCAGGGGCAGACATCGTGGCCATCAAGTGTTCTAACACCTCACGTTCCTTCAGAAGAAACTGAACGCCACATGTCGTAGTTGCATCTGTCCAAACTTTCATTGGTGGACAAATCACCAATCATGGAAGTTTTAGAATCCATATCTACAAATAAGAAAATGGATGTTAGGCATATCTTTCACATAACCAAAATGTCTCAAAACCATCATTCATGTCATATGATCGAAAATGTTGCCAAGCTCATAATCATCACATATTAAACGAATTAGGAATTGAGAAACTTTGATTATCACCAAACCATAATAAACACATTTATATGGAGTAATGTTAATCATATTAACAATTGATGTTCTAACACCACAAAGATGCTAAAATCTTCATGCAAAACATATTTGAAAAAAATAAAATATCAAATGTATTTATATCAAGTTTTAACAAAAGAACTAATCTTACAACATTAATTAATTACATAAGACACACACACACACACACACATACATATATATATTTATACATGCCAATATGTAAAGACAAAATTCACATTATTCATATATTTAAAGCATAAACTTATAATTAAGAATTTAACAAATAAATTCTACTTGACATATGAAACATTTTTTAATTATACGAAACTTATTCATATAGCATTTTGTATTTACTAGGCATGCTCAAAACGACAAGCATAAAACAGTATGATGCATAATCATGGAGGAAACAAACTCAGTAATTACCAAAATTAACAAACTGATTAAACACATAACATGATTTAAAACACATTACTAATAAAATAAGAATAGCCAACATAAATTTTCTGTGTTTGCAAAGAAAAAAACAGCCAGCACCCCAACTTTACAAAACCTACACCGACCCTTCTTTATCTCTTTCTAGAAGATAAACATACACCGCAAAAAAAGTTGCTTTTACCAATAGATTCATATTGATAAAAAGTTCATTCTGTTGGTAAAAATAAATATTACTGCCAGATAAACATTTTTGTTGGTTCAAAAGTGTAGACTTTATTTGGCGGGAAAGGACGCGAGTATTTCCAACAGAAAGCAATTTATGTGTTAGTATTGTTATCCGAATACCAACACTCTTGTCAGTTGTTGGTCTTATTATTTGGATACCAACATTTTTTTTAATCGGTTGGTAATGTTATTAAAAGATCAACAGGTTTTATTTGTTAGTATTGTTATTGAGTACTAACATATTTTTCTATTTAATCCGTATTTTTTTGGAAAATTACAATACCTTCATATGAAATTACATCCCACCACTGTAAAAAAAATTTGAATTAATTTTCAATAAAATAAACAAAGTGATTGGGAAATTGGAATAAAAAGAAACAGAAAGAGGAGAAAATTTCAAAAGTCGAAGAATACTTAACAATTACTTTACACTAGTCTGAATCCGTGCTATGCACGGTGCATATTAAAGTAGATATTTCATAACATATACTATGCAAGTAATGAACCGATAGTCATTGTAGACATAGTTAATATTATAATTTAGGAAAGATGATAGAATAATCAATGAAAAATATATATGGATAGCAACTTGATATATAATCATTGGGATGAACCACTAAAAATCACATGACTTAGAAAAGATCTATAACAATATGATAGAAATAATAGATAGTGATTATGAAAAAAAATACGCTAAATAACATGATGAGCAGTCAATCTATCACGCCAATTACTTTACATGTGAACACAGAAAGGGGGGGTTCTTTCAATCAAAAAGGGGGGGTTCTCAGAGTAAAGGGCCTGCGCCCTTATCCCCCAAATCCACAGACACAAAGAGAGTGGGTTGAATCGCTGATTTCATGTGCATAATTCAAGTGGTTGCAACAGCGAAAACCCTAACAGAGAGATTGCCTATTCAATTGGGGAAGAGTTATCGCCGATCGAAAATCGATGAAGGGGCCCTTCAAATCAAAGCCTCGAACTCCTGCGGAGCTTGGCTGCCTCACCAGAGATCACCTTGTTTTTCTGGATCACGATGCCATCACTCATGGAAGCAAGCGCAAGGGGAAGACCAATTTCTGCTTCTCATAAATCTTGATTTGTTATCATCTTCTGATTTTGGCTAAGGATGTCGTATTTTGCAAGCTGTCAACAAAGGAAAAGGGTTGCGACAGGGATAGGGAGGTCATGAGGTCTTAACCTCCCTTCCTTGTTGCGTCGACTGTCTGATGGACCAGGTGAGCAGATGTCAAGTTCGATGATGATAAGGACTCGCCGAGGTATTTGTCAGATCGACCCTAATAGACCGTCAGTGTCCAGTTCAATTAAGGTTCGATTATTTTACTGTTTCCCAACTAGCTTCGAAATTAAGATTCACATTTTGATGCTCGTGGGGTTTGATTTAGGTCGCCGTAGACAGAAAGATCGTCTCCGAGCTTCTCTCCCCTATGCTTTATTAAGTCCTTTACTGATGCCCAAATGAAACGGTAATTTAGTATTTTTATTTACTCGATTATTGGTTTCTTATGCAACTTTTGTTTAATCTAGGGTTTGTGAGTTTGGATTTTCAAATGCCACAATGAGCAGTAGCATATGTCCCATGAGCATTATTCTTTGAGATTTACATTCCTTTTTCCCCTTTTAAAGTCGCTTATGTGATTCCTACTATGTGAATTCAAGAAGGTTGTTGCTTCATGGTATCATTGATACTTACTTATACATTCTATAGAAAATTTGATCTTGGTTACTAGGCTATGGTTTTCGCCCCAGGGCATAAGACGTAACGCTAATATCTGCTACATTAGTGCTGTTTCATGGAAACTCGTTGAGGGTAGGTCCCTTAACTCACTCTCAGTTCTTTTCCACTTCTTGTTTTTTTAATTTGGATTGCTAATTTTGGTGTCATTAGGATTCTTCAATTGATTGTCTAGTGATATTTACAGGTCTTGAATTGGAGATGGGGACATAGTGCTATTTGTGGCTACAATTGTTTTGCTACTTCTTTTTGGTGAAAGAAATGGTTAGCTGCTATCTTTTACAGCTTCTTAAACATTGATATAGTTTGTGAGCTTATTCTGTTCTTGTGCATATGGTGTCACTATCTTGCTTTCAACTTCTCACTAGTGTGATTTTGAACTTATAGAAGTATTAGTTAAACTTCAGTTGTCTGCTTGATTTTCCTTCTCTCTGTCCTCCATAGTTTGGCCTTTTGTCTACAAATGACTAGCAGCTCTTCAAGATGCATATATCTTTAGTGAAACTGTGATATTTAACTTAGATGGGAAAAGACTTGTGGAATCAAGGGTCAAGACATAAGAAGATTATGAAACTTTCGATACATTTACGTACAGACACGCACACATGCATTTGGTGAGATATCTACAGTTGGGGGAAAAATCAACTAATTCAATCCAATTCTCGTTTGCTATTCAGACCAACTTTTTATTTATTTTTTCTTGCAATCTACCATAGCCTTCTAATTTTCGAAAGCTTTTGTCATTGCAGCCCCTTTCCGGCCAACTTCCGTTACCGTTGGCTGGAAAACTAGAACTTGGTGCCGAAACGCTGGAGGCAGAATAAGAAAGAAAGCTAACCCCCGCTTCATCCGATCCTTAAGGTATTTTTTTCACAACTCACTTTTTTTTTACGGTTCATATCTCTAAGGTTGTGCTAATTCTGAATTTAGAAAGACCCATGTGAAATTTGCTTTGAATCGACCATAATTCAAACTAAAAGCTCATAAAAAGTTCCAATGTTTCTTCTGTGTTCTTGTTGTAAGTACAGGAAGGTTTCTTGGCTAGAGTCTGGTATTCAAAAAGGAAAGGGAATTAGTTGTTTGTTGTTAGCTTTGTTGCTTTGAACTTTAGGATCCACTAGCTTTTGGTTTTGAGGAGGACGATCTTCTTGCTTCGCTTGAGGAGGACGACGATGCGGATGACGTTGATGACGAGATAACGAAAGCATATAATTAAGAATATGAAGAGCGGACCGTCGAGGAAAATGAAGATGATGAAGAACATTATGAGTGAAATATAGGTTGAATTATTCTATTTTGGGTACCTTTGTTGTCCATGACTTAGCAAATATTTGACCAAGAACTATATATAAGTTTTTGTATTGAAGTTTTGAATATCAAGCAATCTTTTTTAGGTGTCGTATCTTTACAATTACGAGCATCCAATGAAATTAAGATTTTGTTCAGTACTCCGTTAATTTACTTGTTCTATTGTACCAGGTGTATCATATTTTCAAATTATTTTACCTACAACCTTTGCGTTTAATTTTCACCATATTTGTATATTTGTTGTAATAAAGGAATTAAATTAGGTACATATAGCTTTATTATTACCAAGAGATATGTTGATTATAAAAAAAAAGTCAGAAATTGCATAAACAACAGATTGTTTTGTTGGATAATAATGACCAAATATGGCAGGAAGACAATTACCATCAGAAATATTTTGTTGGAAATGCTTGTAGTTCGTGGAAAACAACAAGACCAACAATCATATTTGTTGGTAAAACAACATATTAGCAGCAGAAAAGCATTTGTTGGTATAACTATAACAATACTCACAGAACCACATCTGTTGATATTAATGATCAATTGCGACAGATGGCTATATCTGTTGGTGAAACTTTTACCATCAGGTTTTTTTACCAATAGTTTAGTGACAGATATTTATCTGTTGGCATTGAGTTTTACCAACAGAAAAGACACCTATACCGACATATAAGCCCTATTGGTAAAAACAACTTTTTTTTGCAGTGATAAGGCGAGGGCACTTAGCCGTTTCTATTTCATTCTCTTTACTGAAAAGAGAAAAAGAAAGGAGAAAGAAGCAGAATCTCCACTCTGCCATTTTTCCTTTGCATCTCCTCTTCTCTTTTTCTCTACTCAAAAGAAAAGGAAGAAGAGACCTCGTGGCAGCCATGGAAACCGAGCACCAAGCTCTGCTCCTCTCGCCACCTTGTTTTTTCCAATCGCCTACACGGTGGCCCATAGCCACCGACGTCGACACAAAAAAAAAACATATCATGAAACCGCCTCCTTTCTCCACCGAAAAAAACAAACCTTCCTTTTTCCAGTACTTTAATGCTGAATCCATCATCGCCATCACATAGAACGGTGAACACAACAGTGCCTAATAGGCTCCCAACACGCCACTAAGGCGGTGGCGCGTGTACCGCATGCACCGCCCGTTGAGCCTGTTTTCGAGGGTTTTGTACCGAGATGGGTAGACCGTGGTTCATGGAGGGCGGATTGAGGAAGAAAGAGAGCACTTGCATCTCTGTCGGCGGCGCGTGACACTCACGCGCCACCCTCCCTCGGCGGCTGATGGGTATGTTTTTGAAAACTAATTTTTCCTTTTTTTTGATTGGGTGGGCTTTTGTTGATTGGGTCATCATATAATTAGCAACAAAAGACATAGCATAATGTTTCTAATACTGGGCATTCATGAGCACGCAAATTACTAACTAAACATATTTGAAACTGTTTAGATTAAACACATTCAACCTAAACGATTCGAGAGCAAAAACTAACAAGGAGGCTCTGATACCACTATTAGAAAAGCTATAAAGGACATATATTAGAACAGAAGCGAATAGATCGACTTGTTAACTTTGTTCCACGAATTGCGTTCTTTGAAATACCGGCGGTTACTAGAGTCTGGGTAAGAAATCACGTCTCAAACCCGTAAACCTCTGATGGTGGTTTATGTGTTTTCTAGAGAGAAGGTATGTGGGAGAGTAATCACACAGATGCTATTTTTCTATATGCCATCCCTTTTTTCTTCTTGGCAGTTTTCTTTATGTAGCACTTAACTACATAACTAACTCCCTAAAAAATAGAAAGAATATTAGCCTCATTAGGAGCCCCATTAATTATGGAATCTTAATGTAGCCGTTTGAATATATTTCAGTTATCAATTTCGTTGCCAAACATCTAGTAGGCAAATGCAGAGTTAGAAGGAAAAAAATAAAAAAAATCGATAAACCGCAACAAAACAGGTGATAAACAGTTGTTGTTTGAGAGCCCACAAAGCCTTGGACAGGCCCCAGCATTTACCCACAAAGAAAAACAACCCATATGCATTGTTCTTTTTCAAGTATTAATTTGGCTATTTCGTCCCTGGTTTATTAACATCGCATGTTTGCATGTAATAATGCAATGCAACAACCTCAACTATGGACAAGCCGGAAAAGCATTAGGGTTGGACCTTCCATCAAACCTAAAACTTGTGGAAACTGATCCGGTTGTTTCCTTCAAGACTGCGATTTGGTTCTGGATGACTGAACAACCACCCAAGCCTATCATGAAGTTATGATTGGAGCCTAAGAGCCCACTCTTGCGGACATTAGTGTAGGGCGCGTTCCTGGATACGGTATGTGTACGAACATAACCAACGGTGGTGTTGAATGTCGTGGAAACGGACTAGACGCTCGGGTTGAAGATCGAGTTGGATTTTACAAGGGATACTGTGATATCTATGGGATGAGCTATGGTGACAGGGCTGATTGTTATGGCATGTGACCTTTTGGTTCAATTCTCACTCGTGCCTCTGCGTAAACTATGTATGAATTAGTGCAACTTCAAGTACTACTTAAATAATGACCACTACTCAATAATGACACTGGTAACGTTAGTGCTGTGCTTTATTAAAAACAAAGAAAGGACGATTCGTCTATATATGTTCGTTCACATCCTTTGCCTCGATCTAGTTTTACCTAGCTAATTATTTCTGAAATCTTAGGAAAATTAAATAACATTAGTAGAAGGTGAGGGATATTGAAAAAGTAGTTACTAATATGTCGAGGGAGACAAATGAAATTACATCATTTACAAGGTCCACCTAACCCCAATTTGTGGCCACTACTGTGATATTCTGTTCAGAGTTTCAAAAACGTCATACTAGGTGACCGTTTTGCCCCCATTAGATATTGTTATATGAACAATTGTATTTTTGTGTCTTTTAGTGCGATAAAATAATGGGAACTAGACTCTCTTTCACCTACTCTCACTAAACAAACACACTTTCACTCAAACTTGGACTTCTCCCATCTCCTCCCTCAGTCCTTGTTGGCCTTTTAGTGCAATAAAATAATGAAAATTAGACCCTCTTTTGCCTATACTCTCACTAAAAGAACACTTTCTCTCAAACTTGGCCCTCTCCCGTTTCCTCCCTCAGCCGTTGTTGGCTTTTTTTTTTTTTTTTTTTAATAATTCGCTGAAGCAATTTTTAAAGTGCCAAGCTCCCAACCACATATAGACGGGCTAGTTGAGGCAATTCAATGCTGCTGTATCTTCCATGTTGTTATCTCACCAGAGCTGGATCCGACATTAAATGTGCCTCAATGGTTAAGGGTGGTGAAAATTCAGTAGAAAATGTCAAAGTTGAAAAAATTAGTGTGAAAAACCTGAAGAGTGTTAAGTGCAAAAAAATCTACCGTAGCCTGTTGAACAACCCTACCATTATCTTTTGGTTTTCGCAAAAAGATAATAGCCCTACTACAGTACTACCGTTATCTTGCTTTAGATTTGACAAAAGAACAACCAAGTTATTGGGTTGTCTGAACTCTAAATCGTGCAAGCATCAACCTATGTGCAAACCGATTATCTAAAAATTATCTCTTTGGGTGTTTAACCTAGGTTTTTCTTGGACATATCAGACAAAGTCTCCATCAAATTTCTCTTGATTGATCAACGGTCAATCAAGAAATTTTATGCAAGGGTGTTTAAATGTTTATTTTCCTAGTATTTGATAGGCGTCTATTAACTTCTATGAATGTCTTTAAAAATCTTACATATTTCGTAATCAATTTTCAAGAAGAAAATAATTGATGTACTTACAATGTTTAGAAAACATAATTATTTTGACATGTATTGAATGCGGCTCGAGCTCTACTATTCCAAGCCAATCTACCAATAAGTTTTTGGGAAATTGTGTACTCACGATAGCCCACTTAATAAATCGAACTCCAAGCAAGTTACTACAAGGGAAAATTCCATATAAGTTACTTTTTCATCAAGAGCCATCATATAGTTACATTCGCGTTTTTGGCACACTTTGCTTTGCACAGGTTCGAAAGACCAAGGACAATTTTGCCCTAAGGAGTCGGAAGTGTTTATTCGTGGGCTATCCTTTTGGGCAAAAATGTTGGTAGGTGTGTGATTTGGATACACAAGAATTTTTTGTCAGCCGCGACATTATTTTCCATAAGCATATATTCCCGTTCCATCATGATGGAAGTTCCAGTCCATCCCTAAGCATAGGGCCCCAGGCCACAACAACATATGCTAAGGAAGACCCAGAATTCCTGGGCTCAAAGAGCCCTGCCCAAGACGATGTCATTGACTCACAAACGGTCAGTGTTAGGGGGAGTCCATAGGGGACAGCAGATCGGTCCACTCCATCTGGGCTAAGCCTAGATCAACACAACGCCCAGTTAGGGCTGTCCCCAGGTGTACCACATGGAAGCCATACAAGCCCAGATCAACAAGCCTAGAATGTGTTAAGATAGGCGGAGAATGTGCTATCCACATCAAATGAACCGCCAGAAGCACAAGCTGCTGTGGACTCTCGCAATGAGCCTACACTCGGGAGATCTACCAATGTCTAGCCTGGAATGGGCCAAGAGAAATGCAAAAGTGATAGGCCAGGAAAGGTCCCATGTGCTAATAATGACTACTTATGCTATAATGCAAGGCCCACTGACCCAAATGACTCCTCTAATGCCACCCTATATCAAAAGAGATTCTCAGGGACGCGTTGTCCTATAGCAAACTATGTCACATATGATAAGTTCTCGATTTCTCATCAAAAGTTTTTGGCCGCTATAACAAAAGTGCTTGAGCCTAAGTCTTTTTAGGAAGCAGTGAAAGACCCTAAGTGGCGCCAAGACATGGCTGAAGAAATCGATGCCTTAGAAAGAAAGGCAATGTGGGTTATTGAGGAGTTACCACAAGGAAACGGGCCATTAGTTGCAAATGGGTCCATAGAGTCAAGTACAATGTAAATGGGAGTACTCAACGATACAATGCCTGTCTAGTGATTCGCAGCAACCATCAAGTTGAAGCATTCGATTATAATGGGACCTTCGCTCTTGTTGCCAAAATGACAACCGTAAGATGCTTTCTGTCAGTCGTTGTGGCCATGGAATAGGAGTTGCATCCGATGGACGTAAATAATGCATTCCTACATGAAGACTTGGAGGAAGAAGTTCTTATGAGGCCGCATCCTAGATTCGACTCAAATCAACCTACCAAGGTTTGTCGATTGAAGAAGTTCTTAATTATATAGCTTACGTTAGGCACCATGCCAATGGTTTGCCAAACTTCCATCCAAATTATGTGAGTATGGGTTCGTTCGATCTTATGCAGACTACTCATTGTTTGTCTATCGCAAAGGAGAAGCGTTCATGGCTTCACTTGTGTATGTGGATGATACTGTTCTTGCAAGCAGCAATGCTCACGCCACCAAAATTTTCAAGGCCTATCTTAATGCTTACTTTAGCATTAAAGACTTAGGTCCTTTGAAATACTTTCTTGGAATAGAAGTTGCACGCGGGCCAAAGGGAATGTTTTTATATCAGAGACAACATGCACTAGAGATAATTGATGAGCGCGGACTTTATGGGGGAAAAACCAACAAAGAGTCCCATAAAAGAAAATCACAAGTTAGCATTGGCCATTGGACGCATTCTTAATGATGCTACACGATATTGCAGACTAGGTGGCAGACTCATGTATCTCACCATCACGACACCTGAGTTGACCTATGCAGTACATATATTGTCACAATTTATGCAATCTTCGAAGGAAGGTCACCTGGAGGCTGCAAGACGAGTATTGCGCTATCCCAAAGGGAGCATTGGTGATGGCATATTTCTTCCTGTAACCAATAATGTCTAGCTTTATGGTTATTGTGACTTTGATTGGGGCGCGTGTCCCCTTTCTTGACAATCCTTGACTGGTTATTTTGTGACTCTTTGTGGATCTCCTATTTCATGGTGAACCAAAAAGGAAGCCACTGTATCTAGATCTTCAGCAGAAGTAGAATATAGGGTTATGGCAGTAGCTAGCAGTGAGCTTGTCTGGATACGGAGTTTCTTAGCTTCACTAGGTGTTTTCATATGCAGCCTATGAAACTCTTCTGCGATAGTCAGGCTGCCTTACATATAGCATGAAATCTCGTCTTTCATGAAAGAACAAAGCACATCGAGCTAGATTGTCACTTCGTTCATGAGAAGTTAGTAGCTGGGCTCCTTGCGCTTGTTCATGTCAATATCCAACATCAACCAACTGATATTCTTACCAAAGAACTTGGAAAACGACAGTTTTAGTACCTTAAGGGCAAGTTGGGCAAGGTGAACTTGCATGCAACAACTTGAGGGGGAGTGTTACGGAAACATAATTATTTTGATCAACTAAAGATCTTTATTTGTGCTATAATTCTTCTTCCTTTTTATATATAGGATAAGATTGCTCAACTAAAGATCAATAAATATGGTGTGAAACCGTCTCATACAAGACATTTCATGAGACGAATACTTTTATAGTAACTTTGAAATTAGATTTGAAATTGAGAGAGATGAGCCTTAACCAAGAGAACATAGCTTGAATTGATTGATTTTAAGGATGTCATCGTTACACTCTTAAATAAATCTTTTTCGTTTCTAAAAATCACCGTTGTTCTTAAGATAACTGAAAGCTACAAATTTGAAATATATATGATCAATTCAATAGCATAATGATATGATATATCTAAATACACACAATATGATTACATGACGTTTACGAATACACTTAACATGAGCTGCCGATTTGGTAACATTTTGTAAATGGAAGTATGGATTCATATAGAATTCTCCATTTTTCTCAATTGGTATCAATTTAAGATCTTTATATAAAACCAAAAAACTAGCAATTCAATTTGATGGCAATGTACACAAATGTTCTCTCAATCTTACTTATAATAACACCAACAAAATTAATTTTCTTTTTGTGTGCATAGACCAACAAAGTTAGTTGAAGATACATATTGTGACTCAAATCAACAAGCTATGTGTCCAAAATTTACACAAAATCTTTACAATCAAATATCAAATCAGAGGCAAAAAACAAATCTAGATGCTCACACCAGTCAGTAATCTCATTTTTCTGTTGCTTAATTTCCCTATCTATTATCCTAAAAATCCACAATTTTTCCTGGGTTTCATAATTTTTCCCTCTGTAACTTCTCAGAGGGGGCCAAAATTGAAGAAACAGAGGAGATTTTCTCTCTCATCGTTTTGCAAATTTCTGATGCAGAAGGCCTTAACTGGGCAGATGATAAAGGCAATTCCCAGCAATTGAAGCAATAGCCTTCAATTCTTCATCTTCATGAAGAACTCTTTTATGAACCATCTTTACCACTTTTTCAACATCAAATTTATCTTGGGTCTTTACCCTTGAGGTGAGAAGCACGTGCCTCTCCCCGGAGCACGTGCATGCCTCAAGCCCTGTGATGAGCTCTAATAGAATTACTCCAAAACTATAAACATCGCTCTTTTTGGAAGATATTCCGGTCATGATAAAGTGAGGGTCCATGTTCCCGGGGACCCCACCATCATGGATGCCACGCGGGATGATGAGGTCCGGCTTCATTACTGACAAAAAGCCCACGTGGGCACACCCGAAATCACTGAACTGGCACTCGAGGCGGTCGTCGAGGAGGATGTTGGAGGATTTTATGTCACCATGGATGATGTGGGGGTTGGAGTTGTCATGGAGGTGGTCTAGGGTTTGCGCTAGTTGGTATGCAATTGACATTCTTTGTTTCCAAGTGAGTGTTAAGTTGGGGTTTTTTTGGGTCTTGTTTTGTGAGGAAAGGGTTTGATTGTGCAGGCAATCTGGGAGGTTCCCATTTGGGATTTATTCAAACACTTAAGAAAGATATGTGTTAGGTAAGGAATCAAACTTTAGGATCAAATTTTATGTCATGATTTGAATTTGAATGACTACTTTCTTTACACTCATTGAATTTAATTTTATGCTTACGGAATCTAGAACAAGCATTTTGACTTAAAAATTCAATTTTTGTTTTAACTGTTTTGATACAGTAGACATGATAAAACTGATCCATAATACTTAAAACTAATTTGATTCAAATTAAACCAACTCAAATTTAAAAATGACCTAATTTAGATTAAACATAAATCAAAATCATGATTGATTTTAAGCAAAGCCTTGCATAAATGTACATACCTCTTTCATCACAATAGCCAAGAAGCTTGACAATGTGGGCATGATGTAGCTTTTGACAAATCTCCAAGTCATTCTTGAACACTTGGTTGAGCCTCTCACTACTATTGTAAATCTTGACTGCCCCTAAAGTTGAGTCAGGAAACTTAGCAAGATAGACCATGCTGTACCCTCCAACCCTTATCACCTCCTTAAAGTTCATGGTCAACCCTCTATCTCCTCCCACCTAAACCTCTTCGCCATGGTGGCCACCGGAGCCTCCCCGTCGTAGATGGATGCCCTCTCGGGACAAACCCGGTCACAGTTCTCGGGTGGAATGCCCGACCCACACCCAAAACAACCCAAAAAGTACGTAGCCCATTTGGTGATCCAAACAAATGATAAACAAAATGAGGTAAACACTTGAGTTAGCTACACAGTGAGCAATGCAATAAGGGTGTGTTTGGAAAGTGATATTTTGGGAATATAAATGCATAGCGGATGTTTGGGTGAAGAGATTTGCGGGAAATGGATTAGATTTTGAGGTGTGAAGGAAAGGGAGAAGAAGGTGAGGACAAAAAGAATTTAAATGAATATTATGAATATAAATGCTGATGAGGACATACTAACCACCATATAATTAGACATACTGACTAGTGCCAATGGGACAAATTTTCATTTTTTGGGGTTTTTTTTTTTGGTGAATATTATTGTGCTTCATATCTTTAATTTCCAATACTGTGACTTGAAAGATTTGTTGGGTCGTGAAATAAAGGTGTGGGGCACTGATTTTGCTTGATTAAATTGACAAATTCCTCTCTTTATTTCTTCTACCAAACATCCACACGGACATCCCCCCAATCACATCTCTCTCACTTTTCTTTTTTGTCCTTTAGTGAAGATGTAGATGGGAAGCAACATAAAGGAATTCACTCATATTTAAAAAGGTCATATATTTAAAAAAGTCATAGAATGAAAAAATATAAAATTAAGTCTGAGGAAAGAAATATGAATATAGAATTACCTTAATCTTTCAATGGAAGACGATCGAATTTGGCTTCGAATTAGTAGTTAGAGAAGGATCTCACTGAGCAGTAAATATTCACAATTTCACAGTCTAAGAGCTTTAGAATTTGTGTAGAAACTCCTCACATGCACTCTTGAATTTTTACCACTTAGACTGTGACCTTATTTATTCAAAAGTTGCAAGTAAGAGGCTATGAAATTTAGGTAAAAATTACAATTATACACTTATATGACCTTTTGGCATCTTATGCAATTAAGTTAGCGGCCTTTATACGTGGATTACATGGCTAAAATCAACAAAGTACATAGGATAGAAGAAAAATATTTAGGCCATGTTTGGCTATTAACTAACAGCTATTAGCTGATTGCATTAGGTGTTAGCTATTTATATTAGCTGTTTGACTAAAAATTTGGCTTAAGAATTAATGTATGTGGAGGTAGTCCACTCAGTGTAAGACGATTTAGGTAATCGTCATGGTGTTCTTGTTTCATTGGATCTACTCTTTTATCAAAACTGTGATAGAGGTTTACTGTATTTTTAGGAAATTTGTTTATAAGTAACTCATTTATAGCATTGACATATTGGTTCTTAGGTGTTAATGTAGCATAATTTACCGTTATTTCTAGATTCTGCGCAAGTGTTTGTAGATCTAGAAAAATGTAATGTTACTTATTAAGTTGTGTAAAGATGTCATATCATCTGTATACGGAATTATCATAGAAGGTGGAAATTTTATGACATTATCAAGTATTTCTGGTGAACTTCCCAATATAGAATTGATACTTTGAAGCACTTTAAGTTTTGCAATATCTTTTGTCATATTATCTAGTCTCTCATAATCTTCAGACATTTCATGCTCAAATCTATGCCATGGCAATTTGATCCGCTAAAAATCCATTTGATAGTTCGATATTTTTGTTAACTAACTCACCATTATCTAATTAGATACACTTTATTAGTTGAACGATCCTAACATAAACACTGGTAACCCATTGCCCTGCACTAGTATCATAGTTTGAGACTAATTAGAAAGGGAACCCAATGAAATAATATTGAAGAAGCACAAGATATTACAGTTTACCTTTTAATCATAATATCAAAATTTTATATTATGATAGAGGAAGATTATTTAAAATATAATAAGACATATTTATTTCACTAAAAATATAACAGTATGACTTGTGTATTTTAATGTTTGTTTTGTTCTAAATTGTCTACACTAGAGACTAGATAGTTATTTCACATCATTTCATAACCCTTTTTAAAAGTTGTCCCATTTATAAATCGATATAAAATTATTAGTGTTTAATTTACACAAGGATGCAATAATTATATAACATTTCTCTAAAGAATGTGAGACAATGAATAACAATTTTTGTTAATAAAGATAAATTAAAAAATTAGAAAATAAGGATGTAATATTCGAGACAAGCGGACGAGTCCAAATTCAGGTTGAGTTTGACCCCTAATTTACGGAAATTTTGGTTTCGGTTCATATGTAGTTCAGGTCAAGAAAATTATCCAATATCCAAAAATTTCAGGCGGATTTAAGTAGGGCATTCAGTCATATAAGTTTGGGCAATTTTTATCAAGTCTAAACACAAAGCTCTACCCTTAGGACTATGACTAATAAGCTTCTCTAAGCCTACCAATTTTTAAGGCACAGTCTCATAAATAGTCATTTCTTCATCACCAATAGGTTAAAATCTAACTACCTTTATGGTGTCCAAACTTTCTCCAGTCAATTTCTAACTATTTTGTGGAAGTGTAATTGTTATCCTGATTTTTTGACCAACTCCATAAGCATGAATGCTCCACATGTGAAACTAATTCAATTTGTAGTCATCTCCATAACCATGAATATTCAAACAAGTCTAGACAAAAGGGCAGTATCTTATAATACTATTTCACTAGGGTTACTTCAAATTTTTGCATATGTAACCTAAATTGCCGTATTCTCTAAAGAGCAAAAAAACAAATGTAGCAAAATTGAAAAATTAGCAAACAAGGAGATGAGAGAAGAATCACCATGAATATGCATATCTTACGAAGGTAGAGAAATATAAGCAAGCCAATTAAAAAAAGCCCGGAGATTATAGAACAACAGTTATAGGATCATGAAATCCACATCATTATCCTTCGCCTCGTGGGTTTTCAGAATTGTTCAAAAGAGGTAAGGAAGGAACTAAAGGAGAGTACCGTCAACTTGTGAGGTTTATGAATGGGTAGATTATCGGACAAAGAACATATCCAACAAGTTATCACAAATATGTATTCGTAGATCCCATATATTATCATCCTTTGCTGTTTCGGATCTGATAGATTATAGAACATACGTAAAAGTCTTGTGTCCACCATTCTCTTGTTGATCTTGTTTAATATTCTTGAATAGTTCTCGATTGGATTTTACCATGCCAAACAATGGAAAATCGAAAAGTTGTTTTTCCCCTAATCAAACACTGCCTAAATCACATGAATGATGCTGATTTGTGGTTATTATTCTCTCATTTTATCATGGTTCATGTTGTTTCAACTATGTTATGTATGTTTTTCTCTGCATTCAATAAAGATGTGGATTGATGGTTCCTGCTCCCTCATAGCCAGGGTTAACTAAAGGTGTCATAGCTTGAGGGTTCAGTTCCCACCTATAATGTGCTTCTCACTCATATGGTTGTCACCAAACTGAAAAGAGAAAACAAGTAGAGAAAAATATGAACAAAGCTAAAACAAAACAACGCTAAAGAAATCGATAATCAAAAGATCACCAAAATATGACCAAATCTAAACAGTGGAATCCAAATAGAACTAAGAACTGAAGAAATATCCATAAATCACAAAGCCACTGATCCAATGCAGATAGCACAATTTCAAGACAAATATATAGCATTTTCGATGCCAGTAAAGAAAATATTAACATATAGCAAGTACCACTGTAATATCTCATCACTTGATAATATTTAGTTAGTTTCAATTCTTGTATTAGTCACATGGCTATGATTAATCGGAGCAGTGAGCCGCGTATTATTCTATTATCAAATAGAGCAATACTTGATCTAAGAAATTTTGATACGGAATTTCCTTTAAGGATATGAAATCTCGGATAAGCATGTAAAAGTATACAGTTTTCTGCAAATATGCATCTGAACGCGAGCGAGGAGAAAATTTACTCAGCCACAATAATTTCTTAATAACTAAGGAAAAGAACGGAATTAGCAAATCGATGCTAGTCAAATGTATGCCCAATTTTGGGCTATGTGGAAAGAAAAAGAACTGGGGATAAGCGTGCATTAAATTGACAAGACTTATTATTTATCAAACCAAAAAAAAAGATAAAAACAAAACAAATAAAATAATTGTTATATAAAGTGGGAGATGGGCTCCCAAAATACTATGTAGAGTCTTGTGAATATAGCCACAAAACAAATTAAAAAGAAGGAAGGAAGCTCCACATTCCATCCACTCCCACCATTTTATTCATTTATCCAAGATAAACAATATTCCTTTTTCCTCCCTTTTATTTCCATTGAATTTGAATACCGTGAATATCCAAATTGATCCATGAGCAATTCATGTAGTTAATGGGATAATCTTTTTAATAAATGAGTTCTATTGCCTAATTGAATTCTTGAAAGAAGCCATTGAGATGGATATTATGGATGAATGAACAAAGTATTTCAGTTTACTTAAATTGGCTCATGAGAATTGCTTGAGTTTAATTTGGAATTGAGGGCTTGTTTTAAATAATGTTGAAATGAGAATATAGGAATATTATTGATCTTTGGATTGTCGATTGTTACATGAGTAAAATGATTGATGAAATTGGAAGTGAGAAAGAAGAATTGGGTATGTGGGTTGTGCAATTGAAAGTTTCTACCATAATTAGATTGAGTATATGTCTATTGTATTTGGATAACTTGTGCTTGAGGAATTTAGTTGTGTTGTTTGTTGATTTGAAAGAAGCATAATAATTAGAAATTTATATCTAGAGATAGGTGTGGATCTAAATACCGAAAGCGTAGGGTTTTAGTGAAAGAATATTCTCAGTTCAACGTTCAAGTCAATGTTTAATGGAAGTTGGAGGTATAAAATTAAGTTAAGTTGGTTAAACGAGATTGACAGATTAGCTGGTCTAAATGTCTAGTTAAAAGGTTCATAAAACATTTGGGTTCATAAGTAGCTAATTCAAGTAATCAGCACGTATTCATTGAATTAATTGATCTTTTGTTTGAGCTTAAAATGTAAAGTTTGAGATTGACATACATAAATGAAACAATGTCGATAATGAAAGGAAAAAGGGGTAATTTGAAAGCATAATCGTGGGAGGCAGGTGTAGCATAGGTACTTGGGATTTTAAGTGAAATTGCTAAGGGTCATAAGAGTTGCTAACTAATTTGGTTAAAGCAACTCTGATGTGTTTGGACCTAAAATTATATTCAAGGGGAAAGGGTTGAACAACAGCATAATTACACAGTAAAGGAAAACATTAGTATTTGTTTGATTAAGTGAATGATGGTGAAGAGAGGAAAAGTCCCTTGAGACATTTCCTAAACAAAAATTTACAATATTAGTCCGTTAGTTTATAAGTTTTTGAAATTGAAAATATATTGTTGTTACAGAATAAACATTTATAAAAGAGAATTCTCATTAACACAGAACTTGAATTGATGTCTTATAGAAAGAACGGTTGTAGATGAGGTTCAAAAGACAATATTTCATTTTTACCATTATGTTATTACTTGTACATTTTAAAGACGTTTAAATTTACATTTGCTAATGTCAACAAGTTTTATTCGATCTCTAGAACCTTAAGGGCCCATTTCATTGTTCATCGTTGAATGCAATATTCAATGTTTAATGTTCAATATTTATGAACAATTGTTCATAGTTTCTGTTAGCAGAATTTACAATTCGAACCCTTCCCGTTAAACGGAAAGTTCATAGATAATTGTTCATTGATGTCATGGCTACTGTTAACATGTTTGGGTCCCCGTCCAGGCCGAGAAACAATTAATTTCATAGTCAATGTTTAATATAGTATTCCTCAAAGAACGTTTAAAAAACATAGTTTTAAAATTGCACGCGCTCGCTAACTTCTTGTAAATAGGTATTGACTGTACAAAGATAACGTATTGAGTTGTAGCTCATTTTTCTATTTTCTTGTGTTTTCAAATTGATTTAGGAAAAGATAGGCAAATTAAAGTTAAGCTGAAACCTGTGAAAGCCAAGGATCCAGGAAAAGGGGGTCAGGGTAGTGATTGCTAATTCTCTACCCTAGTTAGTCTTTTTGGTGAGCTTGGAACCCACTTGTGTTTTGGATATCATTACAGTGACAATGAAAACCAAATCTATTTTGGACACAATTGGATCGTTGTGTTGCGTAGTTTGGAATGTTTAATAATAGTGTTAGGCCTTGTTTGGTGTAAGTATCGTAACTAGTGGCTACTGCTTATTTGGTCGGCTCTACATTTTTATCTGCAGTCTTGTCCCTATGAGACGACAGTCATGCCTTAACTTGATAGCGCATCTGCTAACTCATAATGCATATTAAGATGGGCGTTTAAAAGATGATTAAGCTGGGCCGCTGTAACCTCTTACATATTATGAGACATATAGTTGAAGCCACCGGATTGTTGGGAGGATATGGAAGTCCTATAAACGATGGCAAATTATAGCCCAAACTTCCATATGTTGTACTAATATAAATGCATAGTATATAATATATAATATATAATATATAATATATTGTTAAAGGTATTATTTTTACTTTATGTAAACGAAATACTTGCCCATCTAAAAAGTCAGCACCCACCGACGTAGTAGACGCATCTTAATGGACTTTATGTGAATGAAATACTAATAAAAGTATGCGTACAAAAGTAATGCACGTACGCCTGATTGTTGGGTATAGCAATTACACAATCTAACCCATAAAAATCAAAACCCCCCTAGTTAGAACCCTTTGGCTTTCTGTGGAAAAAAAACCTAGAGAGTTAAAACTTAAAACCCTTCTCTAGAAAAAACCCTCTTGTTTGAAAAAAATGGATAAGAAGAACATTCAAAATGATCTCAAACAAAGGCTACTTAACATTGAAGAAAGATTGAGCAGCGAGGAAAGAGCGAAGACGAAGAGAGAGAAAGACTAGAAAAGTTAGAAAATCGATGCAAAGACAAACGGGGGAACGAGAGAGAATTGACAGAGAGAGACTCGAAAGAGAGAAGAGGAAACGAAGAAGGTAGAAGCCCTAGTGATTGAGAGAATGCAAGCTATGGTGGAAGACTTTGAAAGAAAGAAGAAAGAATCAATCAATTTAGAAAGGCAGACTTTGAAAGAAAGAGTAAGGAAACAATCGAATTGGAAAGGGGAATGATGGAAAGAGAGTCAGATGAAAGAGAGAGACTCGAATCCATGATAATGCAGAAATAGGAAGAGTTAGAGCGGTAGAGGGCTGAAGAGCTAGCAAGGTATCAAAAGGAAAAGAGTGAGATTATAAGTGCAGAGGATTGAGGATATTGTAAAACAAAGGTTGGAAATTATTGAGAAGGATAAAATTCAAGCTTTGGAAAGGCAGATCAACAGTACGTCTAGATCTGCAACCATTGCCTCAAGGTATTCATTTACTAAACCCTAATCTAGTTATATGTACACAAATACTGTTAACATTGGAAACTACTGTCATTGCTTATTTGCTTTTGCTTAGCTTATTTTGTTAATTTGGTAAGTAAGCATTTTGATTAATTATTTACATTTGGAGTAATCCTATGTTACTTGGAATTGTGGGTAAGGATTGTTTACATATGTGACCTAGGGGATAAACTCGGCTATTTAATTTTAATTGTGTATTATTCTTAGATGTGATTGATTTCTTTTCTATTATCTAACTTGATACATTGTTATCTTTCATCTGACTATCTATGTATAATGTGCACAGGATGCATGCTCGTTTGAGGCCATTTTAGTTGAGGTTAGGAAAGTTGGGGAAAGCATCAAGAAGATGATTCTAATTACAGCTGTCTTTACCGTTTTGGGGATGAGCTGCGACTATATTGTCCGGTAAGGATCAATCCGACTTTAAGGATGATAATCCTGGTAGACTAGCGATTATAATGCATGGATCAACGTTGTGTGTTATTTTATCTGGGTTCATAAAGCTGGAGATGAATTCCTGGACAACACAATGGCTAGTACACCAGGGAGTTTTTCCATTTGGGATAACAATAATATTTTATGTTTTCTATCATTTTTTAGATTTAGGGATGTCTATAGGTGTTGCCGTTTTCATGGAAACTTTACTAGGTTTGTATGGATTTATTCTGTTAGGAATTAGAACAAACTAATATCGGAAGCAATAGGATGAAACAGATATTCAAAAACTTAAAAAACGATAACAACAACAAAGCAATGACACACAAGATTTACGTGGAAACCCAATGTGGGAAAACAATTACGTACGGCGATGAGCACAATCAATCCACTGTATGAGCAGGAAGAGTATAAAATGATCACAATCACAACAAGTGATTTGATCTAACAGCAGAATTACAATCTCTCTTGTAATCTCTCTCAAAGTCTCTCTACCTCTCAACGTGTTTAGGGATTTGGGGATTCAGGAGTGATTTTAGATCATAGACAAGGCCTCTTTATATAGATTCTAGAGGTCTAGGATTTTACCCCTAGAGGGAACCCTAGTCGCCAAAAAAACTGCACGCCAAAGCGAACCCTAGTCGCCAGAAAAGCCCGCACCCAAACTAGGGGTGGCACGACCGTGCCACGTGGCATGGTTACCTCGTGCCATATGGCACGGTACACCTGTGCCATTTTTCTGCCTTCCTTCGACGTTCCGCTTCTTCGGCCTGACACATCCGTGTCGTCTAGCACGGTCTCACCATGCCGTTTCTTGGATTTTGGATCACGAAACCCAACAATCTCCATCTTGGACTAAAATTTCCAATCACTAACTCTCTAACACCATCATCGCACCTCGAAGGGTGATGCCCCTCCAAGAGGCAACTCCCCGAAGGGCGCTTAAATACTGGGAATGCCAACTAAGTTCAAGCAATGCTTGAACTTAGCTCTGGGAGATGACTTATATGAACCTATCTTTATATAACCTGTCGTAGTAGATCCCTGCAAGACACAGAGGCCTCCTTGCCTCAAACCCTTCATTAGAATCCGACTGCCCTTCGAGACCATCAGAACTCCACCTTCAGCTGAATATTTGCACCCCTTGGATTCAAGGGTGCCTAAAGAGATGAGGTTACGCTTCAAGTCAGGAATGTGAGGAACATTCGATAAAGTCCTGACAACACCATCATGGGTCTTGGTTTTAACAGTACCAATTTTAGTTACTTTACATTGGGCATTATTGCCATATGAACAACAGTTGAGTCAACTGGATCATATGTTGGAAACCAATCCTTGTGAGGACACATATGATAGGTACACCTAGAATCAAGAATCCAATCAGAACCGTTCCTCCTTTCAGTAGAGGTAGCAAACAAAACGTCACCATCAGAATCAGATTTAGCAAACGAAGTTTCAGCAGGCTCATGAAAATTATCTTCTTCTTTCCCCCTCTTCTTTGCAGTTGCCAACAATTAGCAACAATGTGACCCAATTTACCACAGTAATTGTAGGTCTTACCAGTGTGAGGATTTTTAGACTTAGAACGGTTTTTACTCCTATTACCGTTCCCCTTTTCAGTTATTTTATCCCTTACTACTAATCCTTCAGCAGAATTAGTATGAATGTCAAGACCAAACTTCTCCTTAGACAACAGGTTTGACTTAACATCTTCAAACGATATAGTATTAGAATTACTATATAGCATAATCTCCTTAAAGTGTTTATAAGAAGGGGGTTACGACATAATAAGCAAAATAGCCTTATCCTCATCCTCAATTTTCACATCCAGACTCTCCAAATCAACAAGAATAGAGTTAAACTCATTCAAATGTTTTTGAACAGGGTACCTTCAGCCATACGAAAGGTGTACAGTCTTTCCTTCGAACGAATCTTGTTGGCGAGACTTTTCGTCATGTAGAGTTCCTCCAGTCGAACCCAAAGATCCACCGCAGTTGCCTTATCGAGCACTTCTCGCAAGACATATGGTGCCAAGTACAACTATATGGCAGAAAGTGCCTTTAACTCCAGTTCCTCCCATTCCTCATCTGTCAACGTTCCACGCGTCTTCTTTTGATCTGCTGCCCATTGTTCATCAGTCATCTTTTCGGGTTTCATGTGAGGTCCTTGCAGAACCTTCCATAGCCCATGCGGGATGAGAACTACTCTCATCTGTACCTTCCAGAGATTAAAACTAATCTCCCCATCAAATTTCTGAATATCAACCTTCATAATTAAAGACATCCTAAACCAAAGTTCTGATACCATTTGTTAGGAATTAGAGCAAACTAATAGCAGAAGCAATAGGATAAAACAGATATTCAGAAACTTAAAGACCGATAACAAGAACAAAGCAATAACACACAAGATTTACGTGGAAGCCCAATGCAGGAAAAAACCACGGATGGCAATGAGCACAATCAATCCACTATATGAGCAGGAAGAATACAAAATGATCAGAATCACAACAAGTGATTTGATCCAACAGCAGAATTACAATCTCACTTGTAATCTCTCTCAAAGTCTCTCTACCTCTCAATGTGTTTAGGGATTCAAGGATTCAGGAGTGATTTTAGATCTTAGACGAGGCCTCTTTATATAGATTCTAGAAGTCCAGAGTTTTACCCCTATAGGAGAACCCTAGCCGCTAAGAGGACTGCACGCCAAGGCAAACCCTAGCCGCCAGAAAAGCCCGCGCCCGAATTGGGCACGGCACAACCATGTCACGTGGCACGGTCAGCACGCGCCATGCTGGCATGACCGTGCCACATGGCACGGTATGCCCGTGCCATTTTTCTGTCCTCCTTCAACGTTCCGCTTCTTTGGCTCGACACGTCCGTGTCGTCTAGCACGGTCCCACCGTGCCGTTTCTTGGATTTCGGGCCACGAAACCCAACATATTCCCTACCTTTAGCGTTGGTAGTTATCTTATATGTGTTACTTGGATGCGAAATCGTAAACCTTTTTCTGCTTTTGTTGTTGCAAACAACTTATTGTTATTTTTTAGTGTAAATAGTAGAATGTTAAGAGATTAATAAGCATTCGCCCCTCATTTCTACAATTTTTCGTAATCCCATCAAAAACCTTTTGGATGTCTAATCATATGGGTTTTGGATTGAAATTTCGAATTAGCAGTTGCAAATACAACCCAAAAAAAAAAAAAAAATCTAAGTTCCCTTAAATAAAAAAAAAATAAAACAAAAGATCACTTTGTCTAAAAATAAATCTTTAAGCTTTAGTCTTTAATTGAAAACAATATCAATAAAAATGGTTATCATCTGTTATACCAATTAATTGATTAATTATGGAAAAAAGAAAGAAAGAAACCAATTCTTTTAAAACTAGCATACTCTCTTTTTAGTAGCAGTTTTTGGCATTAATTGATTGGTTTATTGTTTTAACATGTGTGATAATTGACGTTTAATTTTAAGCTTTCCATGAATTGAAATTTGGTAAGAAACCTTTAATTTGGCCTTTATTTTTGAATTCTTTTTTCACATTTTAGAGTGCCATTTATGTTTCATTCTCTGTCACTCACTTCTTTTTGCTCGGACCTTCTTTTTTCTTTTTTTTAAAAAATGCGCTTATGCGTTAAATTTTTTGTCTTTAATTTTATTTTGTTTCAATTTCATGTTTCTCACTGCAATATTTCACATATATTTCATTCTAATACTTGGTGGGAGTTTATCAGCATTTTCTACCTTATTGAACTCTTTGTCATCATTTTTAGTTTGTCAAGCTCACTCATTCTATTGTGTCATCAACTCAATATGTCTCAAGGGATGCTTTTATTAATTACTCTATTTAACTTTTAGTTATTAGTTTTTCAATGTATATAGTGCTAACGTTGTGTCATGCTAGGGATTAGCAGAAAAACATTCTAACAGATATCTAAGTGATAATTGTCACATTTGCATATGATTTTATTAGTGTTTGGGAGTCATTTTAGTAGATTATTATGCTTAGTTGTATGATCTATGTCCCTATTTCTACTATTACACTTGGGGTTTGGTTGTTTAAGAGTTTTTGCAAAATTTGACCATGTGACCCTAAAGAATGTCTGTAGAATGAAGATTTTGAGACGGTATGGATCAAAGAAAATAGCAAAAATGACCCAATACAGATATACTGTGGCAAGCACCACAGTCCAGGAGATTCTAAGAAAAAGCAGTGATAGGAACAAGAAAGAACGACCCAACCAGTGGGCACCACGGCTTGGCCATGGTGGGGACCACCATTCATGGGGCCCCCCATTGTCAGGCCGTAGTGAGCTCTGTTCCCCCAAGTGTGCTAGTTTTCTTTGTGACTTTTTGTGTTCTAGGCATTTTGGATGATACAACTTTGATTTTAGTGATAAAAATCCCATTTTATTGCTTTCCTATATCCAATTCCATCATCCATCATCTTCCTCACATCTATAATCTACTATTAGAGAGGGTTGAAGAAGAAAGAAGCAAAGATCGAGCAGCATTCGAAGGCTTTTTCGATTAAAAGATCGTCATCCGGGTTGTATAATAAGCTTTTTTTCCTTCTCCTCTTATCTAGCTTCTCTTTAAGTTTAAATTAAGAATTTTGGGATGTCGTCTTTGTTAATTTCAATAATGAGTTAGTAGATTTCTTTATCTAGGGCTTGCTAAGCTGAACCAATGTTGTTTATTTTGCTATTTGACTTTATGTACTTCGAATCCTTACTTGGTTGTTTCAATCTAATCCTTAAATCTTGAATTGTTTGGTCAACTTCTTGCATGTATGTTAGATGTTAGATCAAAGTATCGAAAAGTGAGGATGGGTGTTGAAAAACTAGAATTAGACTTACTTTAATAATCACATGAGAAAGGATTGTGAGTTAAATCTCTTGTGATAATCCCATTCTTAAACTTAGTTAAATTAAAATCTAATGAGAATTAGTAACTATTGTGAATGTAAGTTAAGGCTCTAACCCAATTAGGGAGCCTGGCTGTGTATTTATATTATTCAGGGAGTGCAAAAATTATATTGTTGTTCTCTGTATACTATTACGGCCCCTCAATTTGTTGAGGATGAATGTATTGACAGATTGTCCCTGAAAAAATTAAACAACTTAGAAGACAATCCTTTGGTTAAAATATCAGCTAACTGAAGCTTAGTAGGAATGTAGCAAACAACTAGATCCCATGAGCGACACGCTCACAAACAAAATGGTAGTCAATCGCGATGTGTCTGCTACGATCATGCTGAACTAGTTTAACAACCATATAGGAGGCACTATCACAGTAGACCTTGGTAGGTGAGGACAAAGAGATGCCAATATCAGCAAGTAACGTGTGAATTCAAATGGTTTCAGCAATTGTGTCAGCAACAACTTGATACTCATCTTCAGTAGATGATCTGGAAATCATAGGTTGCTTCTTGGAGCGCCAGGAAATGAGATTTAGACCAAAGAACACTGCATAGCCTATCATAGATCGACAAGAATCTTTGCAACCTGCCCAATCAGCATCAGAGTAGGCAACAATGACAGATGGAGTGGAAGTTGGATGGAGCTACAAGCCGAAACTCAGGGTACCTTGCAAATACCTGAAAATACGCTTGACAGCATGTAAATGAGCAGTACGAAGAGCATGCATATACTGGAAAACTACATAAACTTCATAGGCAATATAAGGTCTAGTCATAGTTAAGTATTGCAATGCACCTACCATCCTTCTGTGCTTAGTGGGATCATCGAGTAACTCTCCATCTGTAAAACTATAAAGGTCAATGAGGTTCTAAAAAGAGATGGGGTACGAGCAGGTTTAGCAGTGTGCATATGAAGTTTACAAATAAGGTCATAGATATATTTTTGCTGGGTCAAAAATATACCGTGAGAGGTTCATACCACATGAACACCCAAAAAATAATGTAGGTGACCTAAGTCCTTCATAGCAAACTAATGAGAGAGAACATAGATGAAATTGTGAAGGACAGAAGCGGAACTACCAGTAAGAATAATGTCATCAACATAAAGAAGTAAGATCATATTGGTAGAACCATGATTATAGACAAACATGGATGTGTCTGAAAGGGAACAAATGAAACCATGAGAGAAAAGGAAGCTACTGAATTTACGAAACTAGGCACGAGGTGCCTGTTTTAGGCTATAGATAGCTTTCTTGAGCTTACAAGCATGATGGGAAAATTGAGGATGAACAAACCCAGGTGGTTGGCACATGTAAACTTCTTCAGTAAGGATGCTATGAAGAAAGGCATTTTTAACATCCAGTTGTCGTATAGGCCAACCAAAAGCGAGAGCTAAGGAGAGAACTAAGCGAATAGTTGAAGGCTTAACAACAGGGTTAAAACTTTCACGGTAATCAATGCCAGCATATTGGTCGTTGCCAAAAGCAACCAACCGCGCCTTGTAACATTCAACAGATCCAACAGAATGAAATTTAACTCTGCAAACCCATTTACAACCCGCAAGATTTTGTCCAGATTGAGGTGGTACCAACTCCCAAGTATCATTAGCAATTAAAGTACTATATTCCTCAGTCATATCCTCTTGCCAGTTAGAATCAGTAGAAGCCTGTTTCAAAGATGTGAGTTCAAGACCCACAATAGTAGTATCAAGAGATAAAATGTGCTTGGCCTTTCGGATTCCACTCTTGGCCCGAGTTAGCATATGATGTGTGTTTAAAGGCTAGGTAACAAAGTGAGAATTTGGCAGTGGCATGGTCTGGGCCTGGGAAGTAGGGGTTGGAGTACGTTCAATAGGGTGCTGGGTTGATGGACTGGGAAGAGAAGGTTGTAGGCTAGTAGGTGGCATAGGAGCCGAAATGGGAGAAGACAAAGGGGAGGGAGAAGCCCGCATCTAGGAAGTGGGCTGGGCCTAGGGAGGCAAATTGGGCAACCTAGCAGCGGGTGAAACAGGCAGGTTGGATAAAGGGGATAACACACCATGGAATGCAGGAGGAGATTGGGCCAGATTGGTGGTGGGCTCAGTGGAGTTGGAGGGAAATAGGCCCAGAACTAATAGACCAGAGGAGGGGCTACTAGACGGGGCCAATCGGGAAGGACGGTTAGCCTGGAAAATTGTGGAGTTGGGTAAGTTGGAAAATTCCAAATATGGAAATTCATGTTCATGAAATATAACGTGCCGAGTTATAAAAATCCGACCTTGGAGAGGATCGAAACACTTGTATCCTTTATAATTGGGGGCATAACCAAGAAAAATACATCTAGTGGATCTTGGGGCTAATATATTTGCAGAAGTAGCTAAAAAGTTGGGATAACAGGCACAATCAAATGTTTTGAGAAAACTGTAATTAGGTGATTTTTGAAATAATTTTTCAAAAAGAGATTGGCCTTAAAGATTAGGCGTAGGAAGCTTGTTAGCAACAAAAACAGCAGTTTAGACAGCATCAACTCAAAAAGTGGCAGGCATGTGTGCCTCAATAAGAAAAGCACAAGCAATCTCAATGAGGTGACAATGTTTGTGTTCAGTAATGCCATTTTGCGATTGAGTTTCAGGACAGTATTTTCGAAAATAAATCCTATGTTCTAAAAATGAGCACCAAGAGATGTATTATCAAACTCACACCCTCCATCACTTTGAAACATTTTAGTTTTGGTAGCAAACAGGTTTTCCACCAATTTCTGAAAGGCGCAAAAAATTGGTAGAAAATCTGATTTGCGCTTGAGTGGATAAATCCAAGTATAACGGGAAACATAATCCACAAAGCAAACATAATAGTGGAAACCATGGTTAGAAAGAATAGGAAATTGCCATAAATCAGAATGTATTAATTCCAAAGGTTTGCAACAACGATGTTCCACTAACGAAAAGGTAAACAATGAGATTTAGCAAGTCGATAGAATAACATGAATCATGAAATTTATTTGGAAAATAAACTAAGTTTTGAGTTCTAAGGAAATTTAAAATCCTAATTCCACAATATCCAAGAAGACGATGCTAGGTAGTTGTGAGGTCAATATGAGCAACAGGTGCCGAGGAGGAAGAACCGGAAGCAGCTAGGGGTAGACATTGCTAGTTGAGGATGCATGCAGCAGAACGTTACCCGAGATCCCTGACACAAACAGACGAGTCGTCAAATACAACAATGCAATTGTTATCTTGTCAAAGTTGTTTGACAGACAATAAATTGTGTTTTAATATGGGAACATGTAAAACATTTTTTAGGACAAGAGGCTTAGTGACTGTAGGAATATCAAGTGAGCCAACATGTTTAATTGGGAGAAGAGAACCATTCCTAACCCAAACTTTATCATTGCTAGTGTAAACAGTTTTAGAGAGTAAATTACCTTCCGTAGGAGTCATATGAGAAGCAACAGCCGAATTAGGATACCAAACTTATTAATTGGCATCGACTGCATTGAAGGTGGCAAAGGCAGGGACCGAATGAGGTTGAGAAGGAGTGTAGCGCTGTGGACAACGTATAGCTGTGTGCCCCGGGGCAAAGCAAATATGGCAAATAGCATAGGGGTGAGAACCTCAGGCCTCTTCAGATGGATTCTTACCTACAAATACACAATTAGTACGAGAAGAAGATGAACATTGAATACTAGACCATGAAAAAAAAGTATTACCATATCCAGTCCCTGTAGGCACACTCCTGCTGGCAGATTGTTGCTAATTTTGGTTCGAACCACGATTGCCACCACCTTGCTGCTTATTACCTTTCCAATTGTTGTTCCATCCTCTATTTTTATTACTGCTAGACCTATTGCCACGATTGGCATTGGAAGAATGAGTGGCTTTGCCAGATTCAGAAGCATAAATTGTACTAGCCAATGCGGGATGATGAACTTGAAACAACTCCTTTGATTTCAGGAACTAAAGCCTCAGCTCATAATGAATGAGTTTGGAGCGAAGATCATCAAAAGTGAGTAAATTGGTGCCATAAGAAAGTGTGGTCATCAAATTGTCATAATCCTCATCGAGACCATTCAAAGTAAGTTGAACAAGTTCAAGATCCGGAGCCGGAGTCCGAATGAAAGCAAGAGAATCGGCAATATACTTAATACCCCGTAAATAATCCTCCATACTTTGTTTAGGATCTTTAGCCAAAGTGGACAGGTTACGTCTGAGATCCATAGCCTGAGCAAGACTAGCTGTATTAAATCGATGTGACAGACATTCCCAAATTTGTTTAGAATGAATCAAATCATGGACCATAGTTAAGAGTTCAGGTGAAATTGTAGCAAATAACCAAGATCGAATAATTTGGTCGAAACACAACCAAGTGGAATAGGTTGGATTTGAATGCTGCACACCATTAAAATCAAGAATATAGGAAGGAGAAGTGTCGATCGTACCATCACAAAAACCAAAGAGCTGCTGAGTTACAAGAAAAGCGATGAACTGAGTGCGCCAAAATAAGAAATTCTCAACAGTAGTGAGTAATGAAATTCTTGATGTTAATAGAAAAAAATACTCGGGTGGATGGGAGGCAAGTGAGAGCCTAGAGTCAGCCATGGGGAATCAACCGTGGAAGAAGAGGGACCTAGCGGAACACCCCCTGTCGGATATGGCAATGAAGGCCCAAAACCACCTATAGAAAAGCTGGGTTGGACAGTGGAGAACGAGGCATGATCGGAGTCATCAAGGGTCACAAAACTGTGGGAAGTACCGAGGGATAGGAGAATCCAATGCCAGAGAATAGCCCGTAGTATGGCAGAGCAGAGGCGGACAGGGCAGACAACCGCGGTGCAGAGCCGAGATGTAGTGGCGTCGTCAGTGGCGGCAGGAATGGTGTAGAAGCGGTCATCGAAACTGAAGCCATGACAGGAGGAGAATCTTGAGAAGAAGAAACGCCTGTGGAGATGCCGAAAAGTGGCAGAGGCATGGCCGAGATAGACACATCTGTACTCATGGTGATGGGGTAGGCGGTGAAGGAAAGGAGGCAAGAGAGGCGGAGGGTTGCAGGGAGCAGAGAGACTAGGGTTTCGATGAGGAGACAGAAGAGCTCGATGAAGTTTTCTTAAGGAATAAGGAAACCAAAAATTAGGTTAGGAGTCGGAGCTTTGATACCATGTGAACATAAGTCAAAGCTCTGACCTAATTAAGGAGCATGGCTGTGTATTTATATTATTCAGGGAGAACAAAAATTATATTATTGTCCTCTGTACACTATTAACTATTTTGATTAAGTTAATTCACTCAATTTTGAAATAAAGTTATGAATTATCTAATGATTATCGACCATTGAATCAATCGGTGAGGTGACAAAGTACTTGTTTGACTAGTTAAATCTGCACATCATTAGGTTATGCTATCTCTAGACATTTTTAGTCATTGATGTTGGTCCTATTTGTTTATTGTTGGTTAGATAAAAACCCAAATCAAATCTTAATTTTTCTTAGCAAACTTGTAAAAGAATGCTCGATAATTCGATCTAGTCTTCTGGAAACAACCTTGATCTAGATTACAATGTTTGTGCACTTGCGGTGATGATCACCAAGGAAGATATATATCTTGACTGTAGTTTTTGTATTTCTTAGTCATAAGCAAATATCATGGGTACACTAGGAATATACTCACAATATTATACATGGTGTTTTGACCATGCATGAATTTTTCATCAAGGTGCGATAGATATTTGGTAATTTAAGATTTGTGTCTAGAATTTTGGAAAGATATTGATTATTTTTGGAGTTCATTTTGCTGGCTATTTTTCATATGGTTTAGATGTTTACACAATTATATCATCTACTCCCCGTAATATTGATCAGATTATAATTTTTTTCCATTATTTTATAAAAAAATACTTATAATATTTAAATTTTTGATCAAGTCTATTGTTGGCCAAAATGTCTTATATAACTATTTTCAACAATAATAAGGATAAGAACAAGAATTGGCAATGATTTCATTTGTTAAAAGTGTTGACATTATTACTTCAACAACCAATGTTGAGAATGTATTTGGTGATGTTGTGAATGATTGTGATCACATGAGTTTTGTGGGCTATGAAGCCATTATGAGATCTCGTCATTGTTATGCTTCGTCAAAAAACCAAATGAGTTCGAACCATAGGGTTTGAATTATATTTGTACCCAAACCAAAGCATATGAAAAAAAAAAAAACAAGATTGTTGGGATATATATTTAATTCACTGTTGAATTTTCAATTGATCAGTAAAAACTTTTTTGTCACATATAAATATATTGATGAAAAGAAATAATATCATATTTGGTCATGAAAAGTTTTATGTCAAATACATAACAAAGGTCTAAATTTTGGCATTTTATTTTGGATATCAGATTGATCATTTACATTTCAATTTTTTGTTGTCAACTAAAATTTAAAATTTTTCCGCTAAATAAATTTAATTATATATTTATATGTTAACATTAATTATATTAATAGCTACTAGTTAGATAACCCTTCACAAACATGAGCACAAACTAGTTAATACAATTTTAGTTTGTTGTCCTTAGAAATAACATGAATTTCTCAGTTCAATTTAGGTCTTAATTGACAAGGATCATGTTTATTATCTATTTCTGTTGTGAAAAGAATGTATTTCTGACATGAAATTTTCTTGAATTCTTCAAATTCTATGATTTTCAATCAGTAGATTTACTCATGTTTCAATTTTATCATTAGATTGATTAAAATTATGATACACAAATTAAAAATACTTATTAAAAAATAAAAACTGTCAAACTTCTCATAATTTCAAACACATCTCTCTGTCAACTACTAACCAATCTTTCTTAATTATATCCTGAAACTCGCAGTTGTCATGAAATCATAATTCTTAATCACATTTCAGTTCCCACAAATCTTCTTTTTCCATCTCTCTGACAACCCATTCTCTACTCCAGTTACATATTTTTTGTTTTTCACATATGCATTTCTTCTTGCTCGAAAGGGAGGTTCCCATTGTATTCTATCAGCATCAACACAATGATTGAGAAGCTTGTCTATTTTGTTTTTGTTGTTGCTTAGCTTAGTTCTGTTTGTATTTTGTTGCTTGTAGTTTTAGTTTCCTTTCGTTTTTTTGAAAATGGTAAATAAAACTTACTAAATTCAGCATTGCACCTTTTTTTTAGAGGATCTTCCCATGTTCTAACCAATAGTATACAACAGAATTCATAAGAAGAAGGACAAGGGTAGACAATGTTCGAATACAAAAGAAATATAAAATTGATTCGGCCACCCGATTAACTATCATATTATCTTCTCTATACATATGGTGGACCTAAAACTTAATTTAAGTCATGTGGTTGAGAAAAGCTATAGCAAATATTGCCTATTTTAAGTAAAAGATGACAATATACCAATTTCTAGGGATGCTTATTCATCACTCTATTATGTGACTGATGATGACTCAGTCCCTACTCTCCTTGGCTCATTTTCTTTACATAGAAAGTTGTGAAAACCTGATATCTACAATGAATTAAATTGCTAATAAAAAAATGAATTGCCTTTAATTATTGATGGATGAACCCAACAAATTTGTCAAAATTTAGTCTGCAAACAACCAAATTCTAGAAATAGACTAAGGGGTATTTGGTAAACAACTTTTCGAAGAATTTTGTTACCAAAAAGAGCTTTATTAATCAAGATTAGCTGTTTGACCAAGTAAAAAACTAATTTGGGTGTTTGATGGAAATGCTTTTTAGAAGAGCTTTTTGGGTCCAAAAAGCTAATTTGAAAAAGTTAATTCCATAAGTATTTTGAAAGAGCTTTTTGAAAAATTAGCTTTTTGTCTCACAACTTTATCAGATACAACTAATTTTACCGAATAGTTTTTCAACAAACAGCTAATTCAGACAACTAATACAAACAGTTAACTCAAGCAACTAACAACTAACAGCTAATACAAACAGTTAATAGCTATTTGTCAAACATGGTCTAAAAGTAGAGACTATATGAGATGATTAAGCTCGTTTGCTGGTTAATTGTGTTAACGTGTAATCTAGCAGTATATTTTAATAGGATGATGATAAATCCTACAAAAAACTTCACCTTTTTGCCTAGTGGTTTTGTGACATTGTTTCAACAAGAAGTTTATTGGACAAAGCAAAAGCTATATAAAGGACTAGAAAATGGTTTTACCCTAGTGGATACGACTAGGCCAAAAACATATGAACGATGAAGTTTTAGGTTAGTTAGTCATTTTCATTCATTATTTAACAATATATGCCTTTTCCCTTATTTGAATTTAAAAATGAAAACCCAATTATTTTTCCTAGAGTAGTGCAGGCCACCTATTCATTTTTAGCATGTTGAATACGTACTTGCTTCAACCACCTTCAAGATGCTTAAACTCAATCCATCTTACTCTAATCTGCTTCTATCTACTGCAACCTGCTGTAAGCTTCTCTAAATGCCTAACAAAAGTACTCCAAACTTGCTCGTACCTAATCAGAACTGCTCCAATGTGCTCCAACTTGCTCCAATCTAATTCAACATGCTTCAATCCGAAAATCACTCATCTAAAATGTTGAAAACGAACAGACCCTGAGTCTTTCTGTCTACCGTCTAATGCAGTATTGGATTAACCCAAATAAGGATATTAAAAAATCATGAGGAGGCGGAAGGCCATTACAACAATAATGGTCCATGCAGGGCAAATATGCATATGTTTTTTTTTTTTTTTCTTTCTTTTAGATCTTTGATCTTCCATTAAACAAAACCAAGTCAACTATTATAAGAGGTACATTTTGGATGTGGGGTTTCATTTAGAGGACTCAAATTCAAAACTTTCTATTGGTGATTAAATCCTAATTGTTTGAAACTTTCTATTTTTAAAATGAAATATTTACGGAATCTTCATGAATAGGATCAAACTCGACTCTTGCGATAATTTTTTCGCTATCTTTTTTGGGGAACCTCTTAGAATTCCCACTAAAGAGGTGACTCATGGCGACCCTCCGAGCCGATGAAATTAGCAATGATATCCGTGAACGCCATTAGAAATTATAGCTGAACTCAAAATAGAACTTGACAAATTAATAAGTGGATTATTTCTTTGCAAAATTGTGCTCAATTTCATATGAGAGATATTGAGAGATATCAAGAATTCTCACTAGTTTTGCTTAAAAAAATCCAATATGAAGCTTCATACGCCCTATTTTAATAAGATTCCTACTAGAAACATACAAGTACTGTACTGTGCTTTTAATAACAATGCAAAACTATTTAAATCAATAAACGTTTGCACCATGCATGGATAAACATAAAATTTACTACCGTGTGTGCGTGTCTATGCTAAAGAGCAACACTTATACTATAGAGTTAAATCTATGTATTCGGTGATCTGAAACATTTTGGGGGAGGAAAGAATTTTTTCTTTTTTGAAAAGAAGGTCACAAGAATAGAAGGAAGATTTTAATTAGGAAAAAAATGCCACCCAATAATCAGGATTATTCATCGAATTTTTTGCAATCAAAGGAATTTTCATTCACTAGCCTTTAAATCCGTGTTATGCACAGTTTGTTTTAAAATTTTAGCTAAAATATATTTACAAACATTATTTAAATTTTTAGAATAATGTTAACATATTTTTAATTTATTTTCCTTTTTTCATTGAAATAGTTGAAAAGACACTATTTATTATGATGACTTTAAATCACATGTTTAAATTTTTATTTTTAAATAAAATTTTAATAAATACTTAATAAGATACGTGTCACGACCGCAGCATTCAACTTAGTTATATATATACATATACACACACACACACACACACACACACACACACACACACACACACACACATATATATATATATATATTGTTAGGATTAATATCAGAGTAACAGTATAGCGGAAGCGATAGGATGCAATAAAAAATCAGAAATTCAATCAACAAAACAACAGAATAATAGGAAGAGAACAAGAACACAGGAATTTAACGTGGAAAACCCAATGTGGGAAAAACCACGGACGGCGACAGCACCAAAACAATCCACTATGAGCAGGAAAGTACACCACGATCACAATCACCTCAGTGATTCGATTTAAGAGCAGACTTACAATCTCTCTCTATTGTAATCTCTCGTAAACTAGTTTTACCTCTCAATGTATTTATGAGTATTGAAGTTTTTTTAGATCCTAGATTTGACCCTCTTTATATAGGGCCTGAAAAATAGGGTTTTCGTCCTTTAGAAAAGCCCTAGCCGCCACAGAGAAAACACCCTCAACGCCAAACCCTAGCCGCCAAAACAAGGCGGTAAAAAATTGGCCGGGGCACGACCGTGCCACGTGGCACGGCCCCCCCTTGCCACATGGCACGACCGTGCCACGTGGCACAGCACCCCTGTGCCACTTTGCTGTTTGCTCCGTCTTCGGCTCTTCGTCTTGGCACGCTCGTGTCTGTGCAGCATGGGCTCCCCGTGCCGATACTCGAGATTTTGGCCCATAAACCCAACAATCTCCACCTTGGACCAAAATCCAACACTGTTCTCTGACTCCGTCATCGCACCCCGAAGGGTGACGCCCCTTCCAAGGGGCAATGCCCCGAAGGGCGCTCAAATACTGCGAATACCAACTAAGTCCAAGCAATGCTTGAACTTAGCTCTGGGAGATGACTTATATGAACTTTCCTTCATATAACCTGTCACAGTAGGTGTCTGCAAGACATAGAGGCCTCCTTGCCTCAAACCCTTCAGCAGAATCCTACTGCCCTTGAAGACCTTTAGAACTCCACCTTCAGCTGAATATTTGCACCCCTTGGATTCAAGGGTGCCCAAAGAGATGAGGTTACGCTTTAAGTCGGGAACATGACGAATATTCGATAAAGTCCTGACAACGCCATCATGGGTCTTGATTTTAACAGTACCGATTCCAGTTACATTACATTGGGCATTATTGCCCATGTGAACAACAGTTGAGTCAACTGGATCATATGTTGAAAACCAATCCTTGTGAGGACACATATGATAGGTACACCCAGAATCAAGAATCCAATCAGAATCGCTCCCCCCTTCAGTAGAGGTAGCAAACAGAACGTCACCATCAGAATCAGATTCAGCAAACGAAGTTTCAGCAGGCTCCTGAGAATTATCTTCTTCTTTCTCCTTCTTCTTTTGCAGTTTCCAGCAATTAGCAATAATATGACCCAATTTACCACAGTAATTGCAGGTCTTACCAGCATGAGGATTTTTTGACTTAGAACGGTTCTTACTCCTATTACCATTCCCTTTTTCAATTGTTGTACCCCTTACTGCTAATCCCTCAGCAGAATCAGCATGAATGTCAAGATTAAACTTCTCCTTAGACAACAGGTTTGACTTAACATCTTCAAACGATATAGTATTAGAATTACTATATAGCATAATCTCCTTAAAGTGTTTATAAGAAAGAGGTAACGACACAACAAGCAAAATAGCCCTATCCTCAGCCTCAACTTTCACATCTAGACTCTCCAAGTCAACAAGAATAGAGTTAAACTCATTCAAATGCTTTTGGACAGGGGTACCTTCGGCAATACGAAAGGTATACAACCTTTCCTTCAAACGGATCTTGTTGGCGAGACTCTTCGTCATGTAGAGTTCCTCCAGTCGAGCGCAAAGATCCACCGCAGTTGTCTTATCAAGCATCTCTCGCAGGACATGTGTTGCCAAGCACAACTGTATGGATGAAACTGCTTTCAGCTCCAGTTCCTCCCATTCGTCCTCCGTCAACGACCCACGTCTCTTCTTCACGTCTTCAGCCCACTGTTCTTCTGTCATCTTCTCAGGTTTCACGTGAGGTCCCTTCAGAACCTTCCACAACCCGTGCTGAATGAGAACTGCTCTCATTTGCACCTTCCAGAGATTAAAACTAATCTCCCCATCGAATTTCTGAATATCTCCCTTCATGATAGAAGACATCTTATAACCAAAGCTCTGATACCACTTGTTAGGATTAATATCAAAGTAACAGTATAGCGGAAGCGATAGGATGCAATAGAAAATCAGAAATTCAATCAACAAAACAACAGAATAATAGGAAGAGAACAAGAACACAGGAATTTAACGTGGAAAACCCAATGTGGGAAAAAACCACGGACGGCGACAACACCAAAACAATCCACTATGAGAAGGAAAGTACACCACGATCATAATCACCTCAGTGATTCGATCTAAGAGCAGACTTACAATCTCGCTCTATTGTAATCTCTCGCAAACTACTTTTACCTCTCAATGTGTTTATGAGTACTGAAGTTTTTTTAGATCCTAGGCTTGACCCTCTTCATATAGGGTCTGAAAAATAGGGTTTTTCCCCTTTGGAAAAGCCCTAGCCGCTACAGAGAAAACACCCTTAACGCCAAACCCTAGCCGCCAAAACAAGGCGGCAAAAAATTGGCCGGGGCACGACCGTGCCACGTGGCACGGCACCCCCGTGCCACTTTGCTGTTTGCTCCGTCTTCGGCTCTTCGTCTTGGCACGCCCGTGTCTGTGCAGCATGGGCTCCCCGTACCGATACTCGAGATTTTGGGCCATAAAACCCAACATATATATATATATATATATTATATATATATATATATATTATAATATATATATATATATTATATATATATATATATATATAATATTAATATATATATATATATATATATATATATATATATATATATATATATATAATATATATATATATATATATATATATATATATGTGATTTAATAAAGGAGCATGAATTCCCTCATCATAACCGATATATGTACGATAACGCGTTCTCACACCAAGCTGCTCAGCTTAAACTAGACCATCTACTCACTTCCTCCCTGCAAAAATGGACGTTGTTCAATCTATGCACAAGACGGTCTCTAATGATCTTAGATTAAGTCTGTCTGCAAGCTTTCCATTGTAATATTTCCACTTTCAAGCTTTCAATAAAAGAAGTTTCATAGTAGGGAACGTTATTCAATTGAACCTTATGTCTTAAATATTATAATTTCTTGATTAAAGTTCCACTATCCTTGAAAAGATTAAAAACTTGATTAGTGACTACGGTCCGAGGTAGGAAACGAAACGGATCTATACTGTACTTGATCTAAGAAAAGTGAGGTTAAGATTAGCAATTTCTGTAAACCGGAAGTTAGAGGAACGCCGGCGTCCAGCACCGACTAAGTTCAGGTAATGCTCGAAACTCTCTAATTAAGACTTCATCATTTTACTAAGCATGGTGGGCCTATAATCATAGAAAATATAATATTTCTGATATAAGTAGTAGATTGTGATAGCTAGTATCAGTAAAGTCATTATAAGAAAGGTAAGCATTTAAAAGGTAGTTAAAAATTAAGAGTATAAAACCTCAAGCTAGTTGTAACTCAACAAAAAAGAATCAGGGTTGAAAAAATTAATATCGAAAACCCGAGGGATGGTAGATGCAAAATATCTTATGGTCCAATTGCAAGGTATGGGGCTTGAGTTCTACATCGATCATATGGGGGGTTGATGTGGGGTTTATATAGGCTTTGGGTTCTCCTAACTCTCGAGCTAGCTTTTGGGATAAGTTCTTCCAAATTTCTATATCAATTGGTATCAGAGCCAACCCCATGTCTCTTTGTTCTCGCACATTGGGTGGTGACGCTGGTATTGCAGTGTTCGCCTGGGGCTAGAAGGATTCTACCGCATGGCCAGCCCAATATTAGGTGGTGACATCGGTATTGCAGTGTTCACTTGGGGCTTAAAAGGTTATAGCACACAGCCAGCCCACGAATGCCTGGGCTGCAGAGCGTGGTGGAATATTATGGTCCAATTGTAAAGTATGGAACTTAAGTCCCACATTGATCATATGGGGAGTTGATGTGGGGTTTATATAGGCTTTGGGTTCTCTCAACCCTTGAGCTAGCTTTTAGAATGAGCTCTTCCAAATTCCTGTATCAATTGAATGGATAGTTTGCACCCAGGTACCCTGAAGTTTTAGGAGTTAATATTTCTGCCATTACTCTTTTGAAGTTTACTTTCTAATACCTTGAAAGTTTGTTGGCTTTAATTTTAGGTACCCTCTATATTTTTATAGCCCTAACCCAATCCTTAACAACTTACTTTGAAAAATGCAAAATTTGTGCAAGTGTAATTTCTCTCACTAGTAGTATTCAAGGACCTCATTAATCTCGTATCAGAGCCACGTGACCAAAAATAATTAAAATAGTTAAGCTAATTAATGATTAATTAAGCTATTTAACCGTGATTAATACTTGAATCGTCACCTACTTGCCCTGTACCCAATTATTCACATATCGTTCACTCTCCGAAAGGTCTTTCTCTAGTAGCACCTCAACTAAACTATATTACTGATATAATTTTAGAATTAAAAGTAGAATTAGCTAAAATTAAGATTGAGGTTAAGGAGCTTAAGAAGCAATTATTTGTAATTTATCTTTCCTAGTTAACGAAGTTAGGAATAGTAAACATCCACGTCCAGTATTAGTATTCTATTTCAGCATAAATATCCTTTCCAAAATCCAAAAAATAAAAATTCATTTCTTTTGCATGATTAAAAATTCAAAAAGAAGTAGGAGAAAAATCAGGTGAAAAATCGGCCAAAAAAGTAGAAAAAGAGGAACTATAGAATATGTTTAAAAAAAACAAAATCAAGAAGAATTAAAACAAGATTATGGATGCAATTAGTGATAAACATGACGTGTTATCTAATGATAATGAAGAGACTAGTAATGTCCAATTAGAAAAAAAATATATCAGCAGATGAACCTTATTAAACTAGAAAGCCTTAATGTGTTACTATTAGAAGAAGTCAGAAGAAAGTTGTATAAAAAAATATGGTAAAATGGCTGTTGAAAATGGGGTTAATGAAATCGAAGAAGAACTCGATTTAAGTGAGATTGAGACGAATTTGGCTAACAATATTGTTCCTAAACCTGAAGAATTGGTGAACCTTTTAGAAGAAATACTCATTTTTTAAGACCTAGGTATGTTCTAGCAAGACGTACAACTAATTTTTCCTTTGGATTCAACCCAAGCATAACCATAACTTTTGAAGAAATTGGTCTTATCCCCAATTAGTTAAACAAGATATATCTTAAATATAGATGGAGCTCATAATAGAGAAGAAACATTTGAACATTGGAAAAGAGGTATGAATCATATCTTAAACGTAAATACAACATGGACTGCTGCCAATTTTTTAAACTATATCGAACATAGTTTTTCTCACACTGTAGCTAACTGGTATGATTCATCAAGTGAAGATGGTAAAAATACATTAAGGATAATGGAAACATCAATTGTTATGTTCAGAAATTTATGTAAGGAAATAGAGATCGAATTTATCGGAGCTAAATTGACTCTAAAGAACAAGCAACAGAATGGCAAAGAAACATTAACAATATTGAATTATGGGACATGAGACATTTGAAAAATTATATTGCTGAATTCAGTCAATATTATTACAAAATTAGGCATAATGCAACTAATCTAGGGATGTTCTGTGGCAAATTGTCATATCCGATAAATTTCATAATTAATGAAAAATACATGGCATGGTTTGAAAGAACAGTTGTCATTGACGCTCTTAGTTTAAGAATCTCTTATTTAAGAAAATGGGTCAATGATCAATGTCTTGATCTCCAAAAGCAAAAGAAAATTAAGAAGCAATTCCTAACTTGCTAGAATTTACCTCTTTAATGGGGAAAGAACCTGGAAGGAAAAGAAAAAGAAAATTTTATAAGAAAAAGAGCTTTAATAAGCAAAGGGAGAGAAATATAGAAGAAAATATTATAATAAATCAAGTCCTAAAAAACGTAGATTTTCTAGGAAAGTTGCTTATTGCCCTGTAGAAAAAAAAACAACTGTAAATGCTGGACATGCGGAGAAGTAGGGCATAATACTAATGAGTGGAAGAATAGGAAGAGTAATAAGCCGATTGAAACTCTAGGAAGCCTAACTTATGTTGAACTTAGAGAGGATGAGGCATTAGACTTAGCCCTAAGTAATAACAAAGGAATTGTTGAAATTATCTTGGACGATGATATGAAGAAAGTGATTATGAAGAAACAAGTCATACGATCGAAAGTGGCTCAATTAGTCTTGATAATCTTCAAGGAGAGGAGTTTGTTGTAGATAATGATAACGAAGAAGTCAAAGGAGATTGAGTTCTTCCCATAGTCCAGGAGAATATGATCTATAAAAAATCCATCATTCAATTAAAGAGTAAGTTTGTATATAAAATGATAGAAGGAGATCTAGAAATCGAAGATTGTGAATATGATATGGAAGGAGTTAATCTCATTAACTAAGAAAATATAACAAAGATAGAAGGTACATGTATATCCATGTTGGAAGCATTTCAAATTACTCCATTACAATATTATGGAAAAGATATTGATCTTTATGATTTGCTCTGTGATATTAGGCATACCAAATTTAATAATCAAATTATCATAGGGATAAAGACCAATTTATGTAATGGGTCAGTAGGATTCAACTATCGACCGGGATATTATGTAAGTCTAAAGGATAAATTTGCTAAAAACTTCCTATCCCTTAATATAAAAACAGTTAGAATGGATATGAAAAGGGGGGATATCCATTAAGGATCTTTTGAAAAATTATCTACAAATTAGACAATACGATAGATCCAAAGACTAAGGTAACAATGATAGAGGCAGAAAAATTTGAAAGTCCTACTCCTATGCAAAAAATTCAGAGGATTAAATCTAGGCCACAAGAGATAAAAATTGACAGGTCATATATTTCTAGCTTTGCGAACCATACAAAAATTAATGAGAAAAATGTAACAAAAATTGATGAGAATAGTAAGATTATTATTAAAACCCAATTATTAAGAAGCATGAGTACAAGATCCGAATGGGAAAAAGGGTCTTCATCAGCTAGACAAAAGCTTAAAGAAGATGATATAATTAGCATGACTAGTGAAATGAGTAGAATGAGTTTTAAACCGATCGAAGTATGAGTTTAGAAAGAAGGTTGTTGGATAGAAAACTAGAACTGTTAATGAACCAATCTATGAGGATGAATTCGTCAAAACATGACTATGGAGATATGTTATGAAGCTACCAATACAAATCCTAATAGTATCTATATCTCGATAAAGGTCGGTTTAGAGAGACATAATAAATATAAGTTGTGCGCTTACTAAGATAGTGGTTGGTCTGTATGCTTTGGAAAGAGATCATTATTTTCAGAGTTAATGTGAAAAAGAGCCAAAAATCCTTTACAACTAAGGATAATTGACAATAGCATTATCAGCCATAATGAAGTTATGGAAGGGTTATCTATAGAATTGGGAGGAGTTCAATGCATTATATCATTTATATGGGCTACTGATCAACCCTCCCATTATATAATTATTGGAAATAATTTTGAGAGATTATATTCTCTATGCACACAGACTATAAACTAGACAATATTCACAATTAATGGTCACTCTGTTCCTATTGAAAAATTAAGTAAGGCTTACACCCATCAAAAGATTGAGTTTACATGCAGCCAGCGTGGTGAGAATGTAATGCCGGCACAACGAGAAATAGCATTGACAATCTCATTGCTTGAGTTATCTATTAAAAATCAAATTACTGAACAAAAAGAGCAATTATGCAAGGAGCTCTATTCTAATAATCCTCTAAAATTTTAGGACAAAGATAAAACATTTACTAAAATTACTTTATTAAATCGCAACATTGTTATCCGAGTCAAACAAATGGTGTGTACACACCAAGATATCCAAGAATTTGATAAGCAAATTAAAGAGCTTCTGGATAAGGGACTAATCAGAAACAACAAGAGTCCTCACACTAGTCACGCTTTTATGGTAAGAAATCATGCATAAGAGAAAAAAGAAAAAGTAAGAATGGTAATCAATTATAAAAAGTTTAATAATAATACTGTCTTTGATGGTTATTATATTCTTAACAAAACTATCATTTTCAATAAAATTCAAGAAGCCTCTTGGTTCTCAAAAGTGGATTGCAAAAGTGGTTATTGACATATTAAGATGGATGAGGAAAGTATTCCTTTAACTTCATTTAGTGCATCACAAGGACATTATGGATAGTAATGTCATTTGATCTTAAAAATACATCTATGGATGACATCTTCAAAGATCTCAATCACTGTGGTTTAGTTTACATTGATGATATCCTTATCTTTTCCGAAACCATAGAACAACACAAAGATGATATCTTAACTGTCACCCAAAAATGCATTGATCATGGTATCATACTTGGCAAGAACAAGTGCATTTATGTTGAATAAGAAATTACATTCTTAGGTCTAGAAATAAAAGCTAGACAAACCATTATAAAAAATATATTCTGAAAAAATAGAAAATTTTTCTGATAAGATTGAAGATAGGAAACAGCTAGAAATATTTCTTGGATGCTTTATCTATGCTTCAGATTTTATTAAAGATTTAACCAAATTAAGAAAGCCATTACAGCAGAAACTCAAGAAAGAAGTAAGTTAGATATGGATCCCTAATGATACAAAGATTGTTCGAAACTTCAAAAAGATGTGTAAAAATCTTCCAATTCTTAATTTGCCTAATGAAGGAGAAAATTTAGTTCTTGAGATAGATGCCAGCAATGAGCACTGGAGTGCAGTACTCAAAATCAATGAAGGAGAAAAACTCTGCAAATACTGCAGTGGAAATTTTAATAAGGCAAAATGCGAACTATCCCATGATGAAAAAAGAAATCTTCGCAGTCATAAGTGGAATTGAAAAGTTCCTAATCTTTTTAGCCTTAAAACCTTTTCTTATTCGAACTGATTGTAAATGAATACTTGGTTTTGTGAAAAAGAATTTATCAAATATTCAAGCGCAAGGGTGACTTCTATATTGGCAATTATGGTTTAACCAGTTTTCCTTCTCTATTGAACAAATACATGGATTCAAGAATTCTCAGGCAGATAGTCTAACTTGAAAACTCGCCAATGGTGATCATTAAAGTCGACCTCCTGCCAAAAAAGGAGGAAATCCATAATGAAATGCCATTCCTACTAGAACGGGTTTCTCCTTTTAGTAAAGTCCTTATTGATAATTTGGAATTTCCTACAAAAAGTAGATCACGCTTTGGTCTACTATCTTCAGCCTACCTAATAGCCCAAAGATTTTTCCTTCTAGAGTTACAAGTTAATTATCCTAGATGCCCTTATAATATCCAAGAAAAAACAAGTTCTCATGTTCAAGAAAAATGGTTCAATGAGTGGCATGCAGCCTGTATCGACTATTATCATAACTATTCTTATGATATTTGGAAGTCTTGGAGTACAACAATCTACTTTCTTAATAGGTCTGGAGTTGGTAGTGCTAGTTTCCCAGTAAATTCACTTTCTCCAAATGACACTGTCTAGGGGTGATCCAAACCGGTTAATCAGAAATTCAGTCAACCGAAACTCAGTTAACCGGAAAGTCGGTCTGCAAAAATCATGAACCGAAAACCGAAGCGAAACTTTCGGTTAACTGAATTTTTCGGTTCGGCAAAAGTGTGAACCGTAACCGAACCGAAAAACTCGTTTAACCGAATTTTCGGTTCGGTTAACTGAATTTTCGGTTCGGTTACTGGTTAACCGTTAATTTAAATTGTTAATTTTCAATTTTCACTCCTTTTTTGAATTAATTTAACTATTTGAGACATCAAATATTAATTTACATATTATTGTATGTTTAGTGTTGTCTTTAATAATTATAAAATCTACAATTGACCAATATAAAATTTAGTTTTTTTTAAAAATAAAAGTTAGTTTTTTTAAAATAAAAGTGTAAGTTTTGGTTTCGGTAACCGTGCGATTAACCGAGTCTCAAATGGCCGAAACTGAAATCAAAACCGCACAATTTTTTCAGTTTGGTTAACCAAACCGAACTTTTTAGAAAAACCAAATCAGTTGACTGGTTTTTCAGTTTGGTTTTTCGGTTTCGGTTTTTTTGCTCACCCCTAACCCTGTCATGATAACCTGGGAGTACGGGATGGTAGTTTACTTCATGGAGTTCACAGATCCGAAGTTCCCGTTTTTCTCAGCTCTAACTAAATTTCAACAATGCATGCTCAAGAAGATTCTTTGGATTCTTACATCTCCTGATGGTCTAATAAAAATCCCAAATAGCAGATGTCCATATGCGGAGGTACATTGTGCACTAATCGAGTATGAAAATGCAAAAGGCAAACCGGCTCATTATCTTATTCAGATAATTGATTTCGACGATCCCGAAGATTGACGACGAGAATGGAATCCAGAATGTTGAGAGTTAGTTACAGATCCTGCTTTAGCAAGAGCCATTGGATTTTTCAACATTTACCAATAGAGTTGGAGCTGAACGAAGAAAAACACTAATGCATTGCAGAAATACTACTTTCGCTTATCATAATAAGTTTAGCGAGTGTATGAAGGTAGAAGAAGCGATTTCAGAAGATGCTTTTAATTATCCTTTGACATTAGAGTGGGAAAATTCTTATCAAAAAAAGTAAAGAAATATCTTCTTGAATTATTTAAGAAATGGGACCCAAAGCATCTTCAATTAGATGAAGATTTAGATGATTATCAAGATAATGATAGTTTGGAAGATATAATTAGAGATGAAGGCATGCAGAATCTCAATAATGATGACTAGTCTTATCATCATTAAAAGCTTTGAAAAGTGGTTGCTCAATTATTATACTATTTTGACAAGTGTCAGGTCTGTAAAATAAAGCATTGTACTGTAACCGTCAGTGTGTACTGTAGCTACATGAAAAATTAGTATGTACTGTAGCCATTAGGGCATTCAATGTACCCCCAACCCTTTATAAAAGGAGAGGTCGAGTGTTGAGAATGGAGGCAGTCATTTGAGCATTTTTGAGCAAAAGAAAAGTCGGAATTCTCCATTTTTGTATGAGTAAGCATCTCTAATGATCTTAACTTAAGTCCTTCTTCAAGCTTTCCATTGTAATATTTTCACTTTCAAGCTTTCAATGAAAGAAGTTTCCCAGTAGGGAATGTTATCCAATTGAACCTTATGTCCTAAATAATTTCTTGATTAAAGTTCCACTACCTTGAAAAATGTTAAAAATTTCATTAGTGACTACGGTCCGAAGTAGAAAACGAAACAGATCTATGTTGCTCCTAATCTAAAGAAGGTGGAGTTCAGAGCAACCTCTATGAACCAGAAGTTAGAGGAGCGTCGGAGTCTAACGTCGACTAAATTCAAGTAATGGTTGAAACTCTCTAATTAAGTTTTAATCATTGTCTTAAGTATGGTGGGCCTATAACCATAGAAAATATAATACTTATGATAAAAGTAGTAGATTGTGATAACTAGTACCAGTAAAGTATAAGAAAGTTAAGCATTTAAAAGGTAATTAAAAATCAAGAGTATAAAACCTCAAGGTAGTTATAACTCAACAAAAAAGAAGCAGGATCGAAAAAATTAATACCGAAAACCCGAGGGGTGGTAGATGCAAAATACCCGTTTATTAACTAGCAATAATTTGAATTACAAATATCACATTTACATAACACAGAATCAAATCAAGCTGCCGTCTTACACCAGAGGCAACGTTATAAATAGACCCAAATTCTAACCCATTTCTCCACACCTAAACCAACAAATAAACCAACCATGAAAACACCAACACCACCTATGAAATTCTCTCTCCTATTCCTCCTGCTTCTCCTAATCATGGGAGCTCATGAGGGTGAAGCACAGCAGTATGGGGAACAAGCAGGGGGTGCACTTTGCCCAGATGGCCTGTGCTGCAGCATATGGGGATATTGTGGCTCCACAATGCTTTCTGTAGCCCAGACAACTGCCAGAGCCAATTCCCTCCGCCGTCCCCTCCACCGCCCCTCCGTCCCCAACACCTCCTCCACCACCGTTGCCGCCGTCTCCTGGAGGAAACAAGTGAAGACCAAGCCACATGCCTAAGGGACCCTACAACCACCAAAGAAGTCAAAGAGGTTCATACCATGGTCCGTGAAATCATCAAACATGCATTGCACATGCTGCCCGGTTTGGACAGAAATTGGCCCGGTTTTGCAAGCCTAATTACCCAAGCTTAGGTGGACTTAAAGGGCTGCAAAATTACTTTTTGGAACCCTTAATATGTCAGCTTCAAAGGAATATAAAGAGTTCTAGGTTAGGTATCTAGGAAATAAGTCAATGGGAGCCTTTTTCTAGAAGCAGCAGAAACTGTCCCAGTTTGCACATGCTGCACCTTTTCCCTGATATCTCCCAAACGGCTACTCCAAATGGCGTGCAACTTGAGCCCTGTGAAAGCTGACTTCCAGAGCTTTCCAACAAGACCTATTGCAGCCAATTTGGATGCGAAACCTAGGAGTTATAGCTGTTTAAAGTTGACCCATGTGCACTGAAAAGTTGCTGACATAAAGTAAAAGCACTTTTCAGCTTTTGTCTTTTGCTTTTTGGTCCCCCCATGCTTTTGGACGTGTAAGAGCTTGTTGGATCCTTTTTTTCAGCTTGTTAAAGGTTCCCCCCCATAAAAGGGAGGCCTTGGGCTGCCAAGAGGACAGATGAACTTGCATTTAGCTTTGAGTTTTGTAAACTCTCTCAAATTCTCTTCAAAATTCCTAGTGTTATATCTTGGGTGTTTGGCAACCTCAAGTGGGTCTCTAGGTCTTCTTAATTCAACGAAGAAGGTGATTAACTTCTGTAACTTAGTTGAAGGAAGAAGATTTGCCCAAGTGTGCAAACCAAGGTGGATTATCATCACCCTTGCTAGTCCACTTGATCTATCTTGGTTCTTTATCTTCTTTTCATGTTTTCTACCCAAGTGCATTCTTGATTCACTTTAGCAAATACTTGCCTTAGTGAAGCTTGAATACATCATTTGGTATCAGAGCTTAGGCTACTCTCTTGGCCAAGCTTCCATCCCCCAAACACATACCAAACACCAAAACCACAAAACAACCCCAAACACGCTCTCTTGCATTTTCCAAACCGTGCACAACCAGAATTGTAGCACGGCCACCCCATGCCACATTCCATTTTCAGTCAGCCCATGCCAGCAGCACAGCACGGCCTGACCGTGCCTACAAGCACGACCGTGCCTACCCCTCCCGTCCCCAAAACACAAATTCTCCACTCCAAAGCCCACATGTCCTCTAGCCTCACTCCCGAGCAAGTGGCTGAACAAGCTTTGAGAGAAAAGGCCGAGCTACAAGCCCAAGTCAAGTACCTTCAAGCACAACTTGGTCACATGATGCAAGAGAAGAGAAGGAACTTGAGAAGTCCTAGGAGGGTAAGCAAACAAGACTCGGATGACTCCGAGGAAGAAGAAAGCAACTCTCTTGAAGACTCCGGTGAGGATGTGTATGCAAGAAGACCAAGGAGGCATCATAGGCATCAAGAGCGAAGCTACAATGACTTCAAGGTGGATATTCCCAACTTTGAAGGCCAACTTGACCCGGATGTATTCTTGGATTGGCTCCAAACTGTTGAAAGAGTCTTTGAGTTCAAAGACATCCCGATGAAAGAAAGATAAAGCTTGAAGCTTTAAAGCTTAGAAAGTATGCTTCCATTTGGTGGTCTAATATTGTGAGTAAAAGAGTTAGGAAGGGTAAAGGGAAGATAAGAACTTGGGAGAAAATGAAGTCCAAACTTAAGTCCAAGTTTTTGCCACCCCATTACTTGCAAGACAACTTCCTTAAACTCCACCACCTCAAACAAGGGTCTAAGAGTGTAGAAGAGTACACTAGAGAGGTTGAACAATTATTGTTGAAATGTGATTTGAAGGAGGATGAATCTCAAACTTTGATTAGATACTTGAGTGGTTTGAATGATGAAATTGCTCATGTTGTTAAACTCCACCCTTACACTTCCCTAGATGAGCTTAGTGCCTTAGCTCACAAAGTGGAGTCACAAAAGAAAGCCAAGGACAAGGGCATGGCCTCCAAGCCTAAACCCCCGTCCTTACCCATTCCAAAAGCCCTCATACTACCCTCCCAAGTCAACTCCAATCTCAAACACAAGCCCCCCTCCGCCAAATCCCCCTCAAACCCCCTCAAAACAACCCCTCAAACCCGGTGACAAGAAGAGATGTTTCCGTTGTCAAGGCCTTGGACACTTTGCTTCCGAGTATCCTAACAAAAGAGTAGTCACTTTGGCCGAGTATCAAGCTCATTGTGAGGAGCTAGATGATGAGAATGATGGGGAAGAAAAGGAGCTTTTCATGACCGAAGCTCTTGAAGAAGTTGAAGAGGGGCCCGATGAAGGAGAAATGCTTGTGATAAGAAGAGCCTTGAGTGGTATTGCTTTCCAAAATGACATGGAACAAAGGGAGAACATCTTCCACCCCCGGTGTACCGTGAAGGGGAAGGTTTGCTCTCTTATTATTGATGGTGGAAGTTGTGTCAATGTTGCTTCCAAGACTCTAGTGGACAAACTCAAGCTATCGGTCTCTCCACACCCAAGCCCTTATACCATACAATGGCTAAATCAAGGTAAAGGCTTGCAAATCTCCTCTCGTTGTTTACTTAGCTTTTTAATTGGTAAAAGTTACAAGGATGAGATTTGGTGTGATATTGTGCCCATGGATGCTTGTCATGTTCTCTTGGGACGTCCATGGTTGTTTGAGCGAAGTGTGATGCATGATGGTCGGTTAAACACATATACATTTGCCAAAGACCACAAAAAGATCACCCTTAACCCTCTCAAATCCAACTCACAAAAAAGGCCTCAAGACACTCCTAGCATGGATGTCTTTCTTACTACCCTACTCCATTCCCAACTCCATGAATATGATGATTTCAAGGAGTGGATTTTACTTGGCCAAGAACCGGCCGAAGCTAAGGATTCTTCCCATCCTTTGCTTTCCTCTCTCCTCAAAGATTTCCAACGTGTCGTCCCTAGTGAGGTTCCCCATGGCCTCCCTCCCAAAAGAACCATACAACACAAAATTGACCTCGTCCCTGGTGCCACCCTCCCAAATAAGCCGGCCTACCGAATGAATCCCCAAGAGACTCAAGAGGTGCAACGACAAGTAGATGATCTTCTTGCCAAAGGCTTGATTCGTGAGAGCCTTAGCCCATGTGCCGTGCCGGCCCTGCTTGTTCCGAAGAAAGACAGGGTCAATGAGGATGTGTGTGGATAGTAGAGCGATAAACAAAATCACTATCAAATATCGCTTTCCTATTCCACGGTTGGAGGATCTCTTAGATGAGCTTCATGGAGCCACCATCTTTTCTAAGATTGATCTTAGAAGTGGCTACTACCAAATCCGGATTTATGAAGGAGATGAGTGGAAGACGGCCTTCAAAACTAAAGGAGGCCTCTATGAGTGGCTTGTCATGCCATTCGGGTTGACAAATGCACCAAGCACTTTCATGAGGCTTATGAACCAAGTTCTAAAGCCCCTTATCGGCAAATTTGTTGTTGTCTACTTTGATGACATATTGGTGTATAGCAAGAGTGAAGAAGAGCATGCCCATCACCTACACCAAGTCTTGAGTATCCTATCTCAAGAAGAGCTCTATGGAAACTTGGAGAAGTGCCACTTTTTCACTTCTCAAGTCATATTTTTGGGCTATGTTGTCTCGGCTCAAGGGATTCATGTTGATGAGAGCAAAATCCAAGCAATCCGAGATTGGCCCGTTCCTACTTCCATTCCACAAGTTAGGAGCTTTCATGGCCTAGCCTCTTTCTATAGGAGGTTTGTGAGAGATTTTAGCACCATTGTTGCCCCCATGACCGAGGTGCTTAAGGCCAAAAGATTTGAGTGGACCAATCAAGCTCAAAGGGCCCTTGAAGAAATCAAGTACAAGCTCACAAGTGCACCCGTTCTAGCTCTACCAAGCTTCTCCAAAGTCTTTGAGGTAGAGTGTGATGCTTCCGGTGTTGGGATAGGGGCTATCCTATCTCAAGAGAAGAGGCCCCTTGCCTTCTTTAGTGAGAAGCTCAACGATGCAAAGAGGAAGTACTCTACTTATGACAAGGAGTTCTATGCTATTGTGAGAGCTTTGGAGCATTGGAGGCACTACTTGGTGGGAGGAGAATTCATTCTCCATTCGGATCATGAGGCACTCAAATTCATACAAGGGCAACACAAGCTCAACCCAAGGCATGCAAAGTGGGTTGAGTACCTCCAAGCCTTTCATTTTGTGATCCACCACAAGTCGGGTCAACTCAACAAAGGAGCGGATGCATTATCAAGAAGGTACTCCTTACTCTCTCCCTTGGAATCCAAAGTCCTTGGTTTTGAGATTGTTAAGGGGTTGTATGCCCAAGATGAAGATTTCAAGGAAACTTATGAGAAGTGCTCTATCCATGCCCACGGTCTATTTCATTTAGAGCATGGGTTTCTCTTCAAAGGGACCCGGCTATGCATACCAAGGAGTGGGTTTCGGGAACTCCTCATTCAAGAGCTCCATGGTGGGGCTTTGGCCGGACATTTTGGCATTGAGAAGACTCGCTCCATGCTCAAGGAGCACTACTATTGGCCAAGCATGTCCAAGGATGTAGAGCACTATGTGAGAAGGTGTTCTACTTGTCAACAAGCCAAGAGCCACTCTCGGCCCCAAGGTCTATACACTCCTCTCCCCATTCCTCAAGGTCCTTGGGAGGATGTGAGTTTAGACTTCATCACGGGTTTGCCACGAACCCAAAGGCACAAAGATTCAATCATGGTAGTGGTGGACCGATTCTCAAAGATGGCACACTTCATAGCATGCCATACCACCAATGATGCTTCCTCCATTGCCAACCTTTACTTCAAAGAGATAGTTCGTCTCCATGGAATTCCAAGAAGCATGGCGTCGGATAGGGACACCAAGTTCCTAAGTCACTTTTGGCTTACCTTGTGGAGAAAGTTTGGCACTCACCTCAAGTTTAGCACTACATGCCACCCCCAAACCGACGGTCAAACTGAAGTGACTAATAGGACTTTGGGCACTTTGCTTAGAGTTCTAGTCAAGAAGAGCATCAAAGGGTGGGATGAGTTGCTCCCTCATGCGGAATTCGCCTTCAACCGAGCTCCAAGCAAGGCAACCACTCTTTCACCTTTCCAAGTGGTGTATGGTTACAATCCAAGGACTCCTTAGACTTGGTTCCAATCCCAAATCCAACTAAGTTTAGTTGGGAGGCCGAGGAGAGGGCCAAAGAAATTCAAGAGCTACACACCAAGGTGAGGGAAAGAATGGAGAAATCCAATGAGCACGCCAAGCAACGAGCCAATAAGCATAGGAAAGATGCTCAATTTCAACCGGGAGACTTGGTTTGGATTCATTTGAGGAAAGAGAGGTTCCCTAGCAAGCGCAAATCCAAGCTCATGCCAAGGTCAGATGGTCCATTTGAAGTCATTGAGAAGATTGGTCTTAATGCTTACAAGATTGACCTCCCAGGAGAGTATGGAGTCTCGGCCACCTTCAATGTGGCCGATCTTAGTCCATATTATGATGAAGATGATCAACTTCCGAGTTTGAGGTCAAACTCCAATCAATCCGGGGAGTATGATGGGGACCATCCTTTGGAAACAAGTGAAGACCAAGCCACATGCCTAAGGGACCCTACACCCACCAAAGAAGTCAAAGAAGTTCATACCATGGTCCGAGAAATCATCAAACATGCATTGCACATGCTGCCCGGTTTGGACAGAAATTGGCCCGGTTTTGCAAGCCTAATTACCCGAGCTTAGGTGGACTTAAAGGGCTGCCAAAATTACTTTTTGGAACCCTTAATATGTCAGCTTCAAAGGCATATAAAGAGTTCTAGGTTAGGTATCTAGGAAATAAGTCAATGGGAGCCTTTTCTAGAAGCAGCAGAAACTGTCCCAGTTTGCACATGCTGCACCTTTTGCCTGATATCTCCCAAACGGCTACTCCAAATGGCGTGCAACTTGATCCCTGTGAAAGCTGACTTCCAGAGCTTTCCAAAAAGACCTATTGCAGCCAATTTGGATGAGAAACCTAGGAGTTATAGCTGTTTAAATTTGACCCATGTGCACTGAAAAGTTGCTGACATAAAGTAAAAAGCACTTTTCAGCTTTTGTCTTTTGCTTTTTGGTCCCCCCATGCTTTTGGACGTGTAAGAGCTTGTTGGATCCTTTTTTTTAAGCTTGTTAAAGGTTCCCCCCCCCCACTATAAAAGGGAGGCCTTGGGCTGCCAAGAGGATAGATGAACTTGCATTCAGCTTTGAGTTTTGTAAACTCTCTCAAATTCTGTTCAAAATTCCTAGTGTTATATCTTGGGTGTTTGGCAACCTCAAGTGGGTCTCTAGGTTTTCTTAATTCAACTAAGAAGGTGATTAACTTCTGTAACTTAGTTGAAGGAAGAAGATTTGCCCAAGTGTGCAAACCAAGGTGGATTATCATCACCCCTGCTAGTCCACTTGATCTATCTTGGTTCTTGATTTTCTTTTCATGTTTTTCTACCCAAGTGCATTCTTGATTCACTTTAGCAAATACTTGCCTTAGTGAAGCTTGAATACATCAAACACCACCTATGAAATTCTCTCTCCTATTCCTCCTGCTTCTCCTAATCATGGGAGCTCATGAGGGTGAAGCACAGCAGTATGGGGAACAAGCAGGGGGTGCACTTTGCCCAGATGGCCTGTGCTTCAGCATATGGGGATATTGTGGCTCCACAATGCTTTCTGTAGCCCAGACAACTGCCAGAGCCAATTCCCTCCGCCGTCCCCTCCACCGCCCCTCCGTCCCCAACACCTCCTCCACCACCGTTGCCGCCGTCTCCTGGAGGCAGCGACCTCTGCGACGTATTCCCCAAAGAACTCTTTGAGGAATTCCTTCGTCACCGATAATGACCCGGCCGGCCCAGGTCGAGGGTTCTACATCTATGAGGCTTTCATTGAAGCTGCCAGGGCCTTCCCTGATTTTGGGCATGTCGGGGCCTTCCCTGATGTTGGGCAAACCTCCCACGAAACAACTGGTGCAGATTAAAATACTCCATATAATGAAGTTATGCTAATGGCAATCGTTTTAAATACACTAATAAAATAGATACTGAATTTGTACTAACATGGTATTGCATAATTAGATCAAAAATATCACTATAAAAATGGACTGTTTTAATGATAAAAATAAAATGAACCAATCAGACAATTACAATAAGTTTAGTAAAAGTGTATTTTTTTGCTTGCATAAATCAGGAAACTTGTAGTATTCTTGCCATTTCTTGAAAAGATATCACATATGTTCCGAATTTACCTCTAAATTATAGAATTATAATGAGAATGTTTAACTCACTCAATATTAGTTTCTTCAATTGTGTGCGGTGGTGGACATAAAAGCGTGCTCATCTGTTGAATGTCGATTTCAAATTTGCATACTATGTCATATTTTACTGTGATATTACAGTCAAAGTGCTTGTTTTAACTATCAGGGGGATGGGATACTGCACCGGACGGACGCCATGCATGGGGGTATTGCTTCAAAGCTGAAGTAGGGGCAGTTGCCGATTATTGTGTTACGGACTCCCGTTGGCCTTCTGTTCCTGGCAAGAAGTACTATGGCCGTGGTCCTACCCAACTTTCCTAGTATGGTCATTTCACCTCCACTTCTACTTCTAGATATACATACATATTAATTAATTTCATTGCCAAACATCTAGTAGGCAAATTCACAGTTAGAAGGAAAAAAGAAAACAAAAATGATCGATAAACCGCAACAAAGTAGGTGATAAACAGCTGTGGTTTGAGAGCCCACAAAGCCTTGGACAGGCCCCAACATTTACCCACGAAGGAAAACAACCCATATGCATTGTTTTTTGAAGTATTAATTTGGCTATTTCGTCCTTGGTATATTAACATCGCATGTGTGCATGTAATAATGCAATGCAGCAACTTCAACAGTGGATAAGCCGGAGAAGCATTAGGGTTGGACCTTCTATCAAACCCAGAGCTCGTGGAAAATGATCCGATTGTTTCCTTCAAGACTGTGATTTGGTTCTGGATGACTGAACAACCACCCAAGCCTTCTTGTCATGAAGTTATGATTGAAGCATGGGAGCACACTCCTGCGGACATTAATGCAGGGCGGGTTCCTGGATACGGTATGTGCACGAACATAATCAACGGTGGTGTAGAATGTGGTGGAAACGGACCAGATGCTCGGGTTGAAGATCGAATTGGGTTTTACAAGAGATACTGTGATATATATGGGATAGGCTACGGTGACAAGATGGATTGTTATGGCATGCGACCTTTTGGTTTAATTCTCACTCGTGCCCCTGCGTAAACTACGTATGAATAAGTGCAACTTCAAGTATTACTTAAATAATGACTAGTGCTCAAGGTCTCAACTACATATCAACCTTTATTGTGCATAGTATTGTTGCCTTGGGGCTAGTTTTCTTCACCGTTTATACATTTAATATGTCTATTTGGACTTGGTTCCAGCTCGTGGTGGTTGTTCGATTTGCATCACTATCAAAAAATGTCTGCCTTCGTTTCGAATAATTATCAAAAAAATGTTTGGGTGTCTTTTGGTAATATTATTTAGCCTCCACGACATTGCTTCCTATTTTCACATGATCCTTAATTCGTTTGGAGTTGCATCACTACCTGTAACTACAATGTTGTCAACTAAATACGCCTAGGCATTGATAGTCCACATATGTTTTTTCCCAGTCGCTCAAAGACAATGAAGCCTAATGCTTAGTTCGTTTGGATTTCCAAATTAACACAAATTTTTTAGAGGATGAACGTCGTAAGGAATGAAAGATTAAAAGAAACTTATTGTAGGGATAGCCTTGTCTGTCAAATATAGGTCTGTTTGGCCAGCAATTGTTAACTTGGTAGGTATTTGTATTAACTACTTTGAATAAGTTGCTCATAGAAAAAAGTTTTGTAGAAATTAGTTGTTTCTGAAAAATATATTTAACGAAATTCCATTTGTACTCATTTCTCTGCTTCACTACTTAAACATGATATTTGTATTTGTTGGTCATTTATTCTTTTTTTTTTTTTTCCCCAACAACTATTAGATGTGTCATATTACAAATTACCTTGATTCATAAGTGAAAATTCCCTCAACGTCAGTGGCAAAGCCATTGACTACTTGAATGCTACAGCTCAAGGACATTGGGTATTTTAAGTGAAAGACAAAAGCTCAATTTGAGTATATTGAATTATACAATCAATATTGTCTTTGCAGGAATCCAATGTCAAAGTCAAAATCTCTGACTTTCGTATTAGCAGAATCATTTTGGGGAAAAAAAATGATACATATGTTATTTTATTTTATTCTTGAGATATATTGCTTTGGAAACAGTCCCTTATTCATGTTTGAGTGGATTATATTTTTGTAATGCAATATATTCTTGGTTATCATCCAAGATCATGTAAAGATTTTATTTGACCAAGTTTAGAAAAGTTGTATTAAATCAACCTTGAGTTCATTTATAAATTATTTTGATTGATTTCAGTAAGATATTTGGATATCAAGTCAACCTCTTCTCTCAGTAATCAAGATCCATTGTTGAACTACACAACTTTGGACAACATTGGACTTCAAATGAACTACACAACATTGGACAACGATAGATATGTGGCACAGAGTTCAATGACGTACATGTAATTTCTCCAAAACATTGGACAATTTGGTCATTTTTATGAGAAACTATTAAGAAAAGGCTAATAGAAAAAGCTTTTTGGAAAAGAGTTTGTATGGGACTAAATTATTCCACAAACCATTAGTTGTTTGACTAGTTAAATAGTTAAAACCCCCTAAAAAACTCTTTGATCCCCAAATCTCAAGCAAACAAACACACCCATATTAATTGGGCATATCGCTTTTGATTTTTTTTGCATCACCATGCCAGGAAAAAAACCTCCCAATTATGTCCTTATGGAAAAAACAAAAACCCAAAAAAAAAAAAAAAACAAGAGAATAATTTAAGTCTATATAAGGCCTTTGCAGAACTACAACCTTATGACGTGTCTACAACTATACATAACAGATTTCATTGACTGTGGATCAGTATAGCATGATCAATGTATAAACTTTGCTACCAACATAGCCAGGTTAGATTAAATGGTTTGACACCTTTTAACCTCAAATAAGGTTTCGGATCCAAATGTTACGAATAGAGAAAATTTGTCTTGGAAGACTCCTACCTCATATTGTGACAACAATAACTCGACTACAGTGAAATAAAATATTGTTGATCGGGCCTATTTAATTAGGCCCGACGGCCACGAGGTATCGCCTAGGGCGACAACCCTAGCTGCCTCATAACCTATAAAAGGAAGTTTGGGGGTTAGCTAGACATACATGTGCAAGACACAAAATCCCAGACGCTCCTCCCCTCCTCTCACGAGTGCCCTACTATCACCGCTGGGCTTCGAGTTTAGGACGTGGACAACCTAAGGCAACTCTAGTAGCTGCCTAGCATCGTGGACTATTTCCAATAGTTAATTTCGCATTCCAGGTCAGTCCTATTTGTCTAACGGTAGTGTCAGAACCTCACTGATCGGATTAGTCCCGTTTAATGCGTTTAATAATCTGAATAACAAGCATGCTTAGTTTTGAGAATATGACTTTATGATTAGTTTCTTAATTTTCGTAATTATGCAAGTTAATAGCATGCTTCTTTGGCTTTAATGTCTTGAATTGACTAAAGATGGAAAATTTAATCACAATAACTGATCTTAATTCATGCCCAAATCGCTTAACATGTTTATATTTTACAAGCATGATTCTTCATACGATTATGTGTTAATTGAAGTCATGCCTAGATTAATCAATTTCATGCTTAAATCTGCCTATGCCTTGTAAAATTAGCATGCTCAGTTCATTATCTATTACCAAAAAAGATCAATTTTTGAATGATAACTCATGATTCAAATTGATCAGATTCATACTTAAACGTGTTAATGTTCAACAAGTATGATTGTTTAGATTTCAAGAACGTGACTATGCCTTATGCTATCATGATGTTCAGACAATCATAACATGTTTTGCGTGCTAAATCGTGAAAATCATGGTTGAAAAAGCCCCACCCCCACTCGGCTGTTGAGTCATCAAATTGACGAGACAAGGGAGAAAAGTTAGGCCATGATTTAAACCAAAAAATTATAAAAAAGTCGGATGTCCAACAGTTTGGTATAATACTGTATTATTTTAATAGGGCATTAGGACGAGGATTGTTTCCCTTCAAGCTTTTAGTCCGGATCCAACAGTTTGGTATAATAGTGTATTATTTACAAACATAGAATTTGATAGCATCGATTAAATCCCAACAGGTATAGTAATTTCCATCAAATGGGAATTACAGCAATTACTATAATTTCTGCGATATACACTGTACACTTGTCATGATTATATATAAACAATTGGTTTTTCTAATTATTTCTTGAAATTAGAAATATATTTTTTAAAATGAATAAAATTGAGTAAAATTAATTTATGAATGTTATATTTGGACGAGTAAAATAATTTCACTCTTTCAATTACAATAAAAATTTAAAATAAATAAGTAAATAAATTTTTAGGCCTTCCTCTTCGAATGGCCGTCAACGAAGGTCCGGCAGCAACATCGACATCGTCGACGAGGCTGCAGTAACAAGCGAAAAACATTTAGGGTGCTGCTAAGGATTGAACCTCTAACCTCCTTGCCACCTTCTAAGGATCCCAACCATTGGGCTGCAACTTTTGCTTAAAACCAATGTATTTGCTTTATATACAATAATTGATCTTGCGGTTAAAGCTCAACACGCCCTTCAATCCTCCTACCGGCAACCTTCGAACTTCCATCCCATTGTATGATATGGCGCCCAGCCTATCGTCGACTATGACACCGGATGAGGTACTTAGTGATGACATTTTTTTTCCAGTGTGCACATTTTTGCTTGCAACAACTTATCTTTTCGGTGATTTTTTCCGGGCCATTGTTTGGAGGCAAGAGAGGTCGCCGGAAATATCATCGGTCGGAACCTGGCCGGTGTCAACTTCGCCGGTGTCTTGCCGAAAAATTTGGAGCTAATGGCTGAAAACTATGGAGGTTGGTTTGGGTTTCATGCTTCAAATATTTTAATTCTTGTTTTTTTGTTTCTTTTTAATGTTTCCTAAGGCCCTATTCTTTTCATTGGAAAATTGTCGGTGTGGGATGGGTAGGAGTAGGAAAAGGGGGAAAAAGTGGGCGGAAGTGGGCAGGAGTGGTATTTTTTTTAAGTGTGGAAAAGGGGGGGAAGGAGTGGGAAGACGTTGAATGAAGTAGGAGAGTTGATGTAAGTTACGTATTTTATTTTTTTAATATAATCTTGTATTTGTGATAGTAATTACAGATAATAAAAATTTCTTTTAGACTGAAAAAAATAGTTTTCTGTGTTGACTCAGGTACGAAATATTGTTTCGCGGCCATTGTTACCCAAAACAAAAATTGCAATTTTCGTTATTCGTAAAACAAATTACGGATGTATTTTTCTTCATATATTAATCAAATCCAAATAACAAAAAAAATATACATATGTTTAGGCCTTGTTCTTTTCGTTGGTAAATCCAAATTTACTAACCTCAACCAACTTCAACCCATATCAACTCACTTCATGAACTCAATAAAAAAAAAAACTAACTTCAACCCACTTCAATCGATTTCTTACTATTTTAACCAACTTCTACCAATCATATAAAAAATTCAACCCACTTTAACCTACTTTAACTCGCTTTAATAAAAAAAATATCCACTTCAACCTACTTTAATCCACTTATACCAATCTCAATCAACTTCACCAATTTACCAACCCATATTTCCCGACGAAGAGAACAGACCCTCAATACATGAAAAACAATCATCTGCAATTTGTGTGAAGAACTTCCAATATTTTGTTACTAATGCACACGTAAAATAACTGCTCAAAATACACATACAATACATCTACACTTCATATCACGAAGTACGAACAATGCCAAAAAATTTATACGTTTCGTCATTATACCGGATAAAACATTTGCAAATTTGGCCCCAAATTACGATGAATAAAAAAAAATTTAAGCATATGCAGAATCAACTCCAAAATATCTACCACTCACAAAAAACTAACATTTACTTAACAAAGTAGAAAAAAATTATTATTTCTTTAATATGTATAACAAAAATTACATCATCTACAATTTTCGGCACAACTAACAAATATTCCATAACATCCGAAAAATAAATAAAACTTTTCATAATTGCTATCAGACTATTCGTACAAAGAATTATATAAATTATAAAAGTTTTCAAAATATGAAAGATAATAGTTATATCTAGGAGCGAAAAGGAGTGGGCGAAAATGGCTGAGAGTGAGAAGGAGTGGTATTTTTTTTAAAGCATGGGAAGATGTGGGAAAGGCAGGAAAGGAGTGGGTGTGAGTGGGAAGGAGTGGGTTGGGTCCATTAAACTACGAAAAGAACAAGGCCTAAATCTTTCATTGAATTAATGGCAAAATTTTTCACAATACAAACATGTCTTTAAAAAATAATTTTTCAAGTAATTATCATAAGTTTAATCATTTAAAAATATTAAACTTAATGTCATTAAAAAAATAAAAATTAACGGTTGAGATTAAATATCACCACATGTACAGGTAAGATTGTGAGAATTACCATAACTCTCATAATTACCGTTCTACGGAAATTGTTATACCCGCCACAATTAAATTATATTGCTACCTTTAAAAATTTTAGGGGCATTTTTATAGAATTATCAATTAAACCATTTTCCCTCCAATTGAAAACAACCTTAGACGAGTTTGTTTACATTTAGCAACCTGTAATTCATTAGTTTTTTCAGCCTTACCACTCTATTTAATTTTCTAACCACCCTTGAACTTTCAGTAGTGCATAATTTAAGTGATATTCTGGCCAGTGTTTGAAAAACATAATAATATGATTGTTTTGCCCTCATTGGATATTATTGTCTGAACAATCATATTTTTTGTGTCTATGAGGGCGATGAAATAATGAGAATTAGACTCTTTTTTACCTATGCTCTCACTAAAAACATTCTTTCACTGAAACTAGACCTTCTCCCATCTCTTCTCTCAGCCCTTTTTGGCCTTTTTCTTAATTCGCTCAAGCAATTTTCAAAGTGCCAAGCTCCCAACCACATACATAAGGGCTACTTTAGGTAATTTAATGTTGTTTTATCTTCCTTGTCATTATCTCACTAGAGTTGGGTCGTGCCTCAACGGTTAAGGGTGGTAAAAATTAAGTAAAAAATGATAAAGTTGAAAAAATTAATGTGGAAAACGCGAAGGGCGTTAAGTGCAAAAAAACCTGCCTTAGACTGTTGAACAATCCTACCATTATCTTTTGGTTTTCTGAACAATATAATAGCCCTACTACGATGCTACCATTATCTTGCTTTAGATTTAACAAAAAAACAAACAACTTATTGGGTTATATGAACTCTAACTCCTTCAAGCAATGTGCAAACCAATTGTCCAAAAAATTTATCTCTTCGGGGGTTTAACCTAAGTTTTTCTTGTACATATTTGATAAAG